>WSYH01010316.1:0-23580 GCA_036426205.1 Ascaphus truei | reverse complement strand
AGCTGTTGTCTTTGAAGTCTAATACCTTCGCGGTTTAACCTACGTCAGTACACAGTCTGTGTGTGCGCGCGCAGTAATTGTAAATTTGCATATTTAAATTATACATGCATTTGCAGTGCTGTGCTGCTGTACAGTATGTCTCATTTGAAAATTGTTGAAACGCATAGGCATGTACAGTACTGTAACAGTGTCACATTTCTGCATATACAGCACTCTCCCATCGCTCAGGATAATTAACTGCACTGCAGGGTATTTCAACTTCTTATCTTCTGTGCAATGAAGTAAATCTCTCCCACACCATTCCTTTGAACGTGTGTCTGGTTTCAATCACATTCCTGTAACTTTGCCCACCACTGCTTGCTTGCTTGCTTGCTTGCCTGAGGGAGTGACCAAAAAAAAATGTAATTTTTTTTTTATTGTAATTTTTTTATTTTAATTTTGTCCACAAGCCTGCAAAAACCATCTTACTGTATTATGATATTCAATCTGTGCTGTAGCTTTTGACTGCGACCCAGTGCGTTTGACTGCACATGGTTGATTTGTGTGATTTGTGTGCTTTTTACGTAATGCATTTGGGGGTGTATTATTATGATGAACTGCCTTTTGAAATTAAAGTATGTCTTTAGCTTTGAACTTCATGCAGCTGTACCCTGTAGCCCCCTCCCCCACGAACGCTAGGTCAAGGATTTGAAATTCCACGGAGTCGTTAATTTTCTGAATCTTGCCATTGTGTTCTTAATCCGTCCATAGCCGAGCTACAAAGCCTCAGTGCGCCTGCATGTAATCCTTTTTGAGATGGGACCTGCTTAATGCGCAAGAGTCACCCAACCCCCCCTCTCCACAGAGTCGTTAATTTACTGAATCTTGCCATTGTGTTCTGAATCCGTCCATAGCCGAGCTACAAAGCCTCACTGCGCCTGCATGTAATTCTCATTGAGATGGGAGCTGCTTACTGCGCATGAGTCACCCAATCCCCCCCCTCTCCACAGAGTCGTTAATTTACTGAATCTTGCCATTGTGTTCTGAATCTGTCCATAGCCGAGCTACAAAGCCTCACTGCGCCTGCGTGTAATTCTCTTTGAGATGGGAATTTTAAGGCTTTGTTTACGGCAACGCTTTGGAAAATCCCTTCTCGAATTTGATTTGCACAGAGTATCACCTCTCTATGCGCCTGTGTGTAATCCTCTTTCGGATGGGACCTAGTTTATTCCTATACCTGTAACTTTTAACTGTTATTTTATCCACAAGCCTGCAAAAACAATCTTGATATTACGATATTAAATCTGTGCGTTTGCCTGCATATGGTTGATTTGTGTGCTTTTTATGTACTGTATTTGGGGGGTGTAGGGATCAAATTACAGTATTATGATGAACTGCCTTTTGAAATTACTGTACTCTACAGTACAGTATGTTATTTCTTTGAACTGCTGCACGACTAATCCTTCATCCCTCCCTCCCGCACACACAAACACTTATCGAAAGACACCTCCACAGAGTCATTAATTTTCTGAAGTTAGTTAGTCATTGTGTTTTTAATCCATCCCTAGCCGAGCGTCAATCGCCTCACTGCTCCTGCATGTACTCTAATCCTTTTAGAGATGGGAGCTTGCTGCTTACTGCGCATGAGTCACCCAACCCCCTCTCTCCACAGAGTCGTTAATTTTCTGAATATTGCCATTGTGTAATCCTCTTTGAGATGGGAGATAGCTGATTACTGCACATTACTCACCCCCCGCCCCCCAACCCTTTGAGGCTTAGTTTACGGTAACGCTTTTGAAAATCCCTTCTCGATTTTGAAATGTAAATCTGATTTGCACAGCATTGTGAGAATTGAGAGTTAAAAAAACCATTAACTAACTCATGTTGTTTTGACATTCATTCTTATTCATTGGTATACTGAAGGAGTGGGGGGCGGGGGGGGGGGGGTTGTGGTTGTTGTCAATGATTATGATTAGCAGGAATGTGAATAAATATTCATTTTATTTTATCAGGAACCAAAAAATACAAATATAAAAATAATCATGAATAATACATAATGCTGTCTTTATTAAGTTCTTCTGGCAGATTGAAATTGGATAAACATTTAGAAAACATTTGTAAAACATGGGGAACATGAATAATGCATGTTTATAAGAATATTATTTAATAATATATACTGTAATGTATAATATATATATATATATATATATATATATATATATATATATATATATTTTATATAGAGATATTTATTTATTTATATTTATTTATTTATTGTGGGACTGGTGTGTGTGATTATATTTTATTGTGGGTAGTGGGGGTGGGTGAAAGGGGTATTAGCCCCAACGGTGGTTGTTTAGGGCTTGCGGGGGGCTAGCGGGAGGGCTTAACCCCTTCATGACCGTATCGGTATTAACTGCTACCGTCGTGAAGGGGTTAAGTGCACCCGCAACCCCCCCCCGCAAGCCCTAAACTCCCACCCAGGGCCAAATACCCCCTTCACCCACCCCCGCTACCCACAATAAAGCTGGCACGGTGGGTTAACCCCTTCATTGCCTTAGCGGTTAGCCGCTAAGGTAATGAAGCGGCCTGTACATGCATTTTTCCTGCCTCGGATGCATGCTGGGGGGCTCCGGTGCGGGTATCAGCTCCGGAGACCCCCGGCATCAATCACAGACAGGAAAAAGGGCTGATTTTTTCTAAGTGTCGCCCGTGCCGATGCTTCTCCTCCACCAACTTGCCAACTTTAGTTGGCGGGAGGAATTCCCGATAAACTCTCCATTCCGGTGTGCCGATCAGCACCGAAAAGCTGATCGGGGCTTCCTGAATTCAGCCGGGTTCAAAAAGTGCCGATAAGTGGCTTATCGGCAACCGGATCCTGATAATTTGTTATCAGGATGAAAAGTTGCCGATAATTCTCACTTATTGGCGCTTACTGAATCCGGAGGGCAAAAAATGGCGAAAAAATGCCGAAAAAGCCTTATCGGGGCTTACTGCATGAGGCCCTAAGTCGGCTAGATCCGCGGTTCTGAGATTATCCCGGTTATGTGCGTTTTTTTCTCGTTTTCGCCCGGAGTGAACTGCGTTATTTTCGTGCTCGTGATATTGGTATTTTATTTTCGCTGTCTGCAATATTGCAATGCTGTGTAATAACTCAGGAGGGCATTTGCGAGCTGTTGTCTTGGAAGTCTAATACCTTCGCGGTTCAACCTACGTCAGTAGACAGTCTGTGTGTGCGCGCGCAGTTATTGTAAATTGTAAATTTGCATATTTAAAGTATACATGCGTTTGCAGTGCTGTGCTGCTGTACAGCACTGTATGTCTCATTTGAAAATTATTGAAACGCATAGGCGTGTACAGTACTGTAACAGTGTCTCATTTCTGCATATACAGTACAGCGCTCTCCCCTCGCTCAGGATAATTAACTGCACTGCAGGGTATTTCAACTTCTTATCTTCTGTGCAATGCAGTACATCTCTCCCACACCATTCCTTTGAACGTGTGTCTGGTTTCAATCACATTCCTGCTTGACAGCAGGAATTTACTGCGCACGCGTGACCAAAATGTAAAAAAATAATTGTCGTCATTTTTTTTTCACAAGCCTGCAAAAAACATCTTACTGTATTGCGATATTCATTCTGTGCTGCTGTAGCTATTGACGCTGTAGCTATTGACTGCGACACTGTGCGTTTGACTGCAAATGGTTGATTTATGTGCATTTTACATACTGTAATTGGGGGTGTATTATTATGATGAACTGGCTTTTGAAATTTAAGTATGCTTTTAGCTTTGAACTTCATGCAGCTGTATCTGTAGCCCCCTCCCCCATGAACGCTAGCTCAAGGATTTGAAATTCCACAGAGTCGTTAATTTTCTGAAGTTAGTTAGTCATTGTGTTTTTAATCCGTCCCTAGCCAAGCATCAATCGCCTCACTGCGCCTGCGTGTACTCTAATCCTTTTAGAGATGGGAGCTAGCTGATTACTGCACATGACTCACCCCCCCCCCCAACCCTTTGGGGCTTAGTTTACGGTAACGCTTTGGAAAATCCCTTCTCGATATTGAAATGTAAATCTGCTTTGCACAGCATTGTGAGAATTGAGAGTTAAAAAACCATTAACTGATTCATGTTGTTTTGTCATTCATTCTTATTCATTGGGGTACTGAAGGGGTGGGGCTTGTGGTTGTTGTCAATGATTATGATTAGCTGGAATGTGAATAAATATTCATTTTATTTTATCAGGAAACAAAAAATATAAATATAAAAATAATCATGAATAATACATAATGGAGTCTTTATTAAGTTCTTCTGGCAGATTGAAATTGGATAAACATTTAGAAAACATTTGTAAAACATGGGGAAACATGAATAATGCACATTTATAAGATTATTATTTAATAATATATACAGTACTGTAATGTAATATATATACTGTATAGTAGTTATACGTTACCGTTCCAAGGATTGGTAAACAAGAGACAGCACTCAATGTTGAAAATCAAATTGTATTAGTGAAAGCAAAAATACATCCAGAAACCCAACGTTTCGTTCCTACAGAATGGGACCTTCCTCAGTAATAATATTTTTTCCGTCTTTATCTTGTTCTTCATTCTGTGTACAGTACAGTAGTTCATTGAGGGAGGTTTTGTGTACATCATTACTGCTGTTTATATACTGTACAATTGACTGTACAAGCAGATAAAACTGGACACAACACCCCACCTCCCCCCAGGCCACCCTTTCTCCTGAAACGACAAGAAAACAAAAAATTAGTGCAGTTATGTGCGCACTGTATTATGACATTGTGTGATGTGTAGTACTACTGTACATGGCTGGTGCTGCTTTCTCTGGAAAAAAAATTGAGCAGTTAGTAGGCAGTTACTGTAGTACTGTCAAACTAGTCTATACTGGAACTACTGTATACTCGGACTACTGTTAAATACTATGTACTGTAACCTGATGGCTGGTGCTACTCTCTCTGTAAAGGAAAAACTGTAACTACTGTATACTCTGACTATTGGGAAAGAAAAAATCTGTGCCATACTTACCTGTATCATACTGTACTTACAATACTACAGCACAGTACTACTTTCCTGATGCTTGCCCATTACGCGCGATGACAATGGGCAACACAGTGGCAATATGGTCTATATATTTATTGCAGCGTTCCACGGTGAGTACATCGTTCCAAAAACTTATTATGCCTTTCAACAACTCGTCCTTTTTGGAGGGTTTCGCCACTTTCCGGATATGGTCCTTCAGCTGATGCCAGACCATATGATCGTTGTCCTGGTAGAAGCGGTGACCATTGGGGAAGTCGCGTGTGATGTATTGCACTATCTCGGGTACAATGTTGTCTTGGAAGAAAGCTTTATTCATGATTCCTATAGCAAGAAAAGAAAAGTGCTCAAAAAACTGCACAATAGTACTGTACGGTGCATACAGTAAGGCTACACTAGTAAAGTACAGTGCATAAGGCTACATTACAGTTGATATATTTTACCTTCAAAGATGACAATGCATCCTGGTCCACGCCTAGAGATGGCACCCCACACATGCAGCTTCATGGTGTGTTTTGGACGCGGCTTCAAAGATAAGCGGCCTTTTTTGTGGAAGGCAAAGCTTGCAAATCTCTCCAGCGACACAGTAGACTCATCAGTGAAGATGCAATCCTGGAAAGTCTCCCCACTGTCGATCCATGCCTGGGCCTGGACCACTCTTTTGATTTTGTTTGCATCCCGTATCATGGGGTACGCTCTGTAATGATGAGGAATAAATAATTTTAGCGGTACAGTACAGTTTCCTAAACAACACTTTTACTTACCTCCTGTACTGTCCAGTACTAACCTCACACGTCCATATTTCCATCCAATGCTGCATCTCATTTTCTTTATGCTGCTCTCGGATACAGTCAAATTGTGCTTTTCCTGCAGAGTGGTTTTAACCCTTAATGCACTCCTCTCATCATTCTCCTCACTTATTTTGTCCACCAGAAGAGTTGTCTCCCTACAATGTAAAGAAAACATATTGTTTTATTAATATGCAGCAATATAACATTTATATATAAATATAAATATACAAAATATATATACTGTTGTAATATAAATATACAAAATATATATACTGTTGTAATATAAATATACAAATTATATAAACTGTTGTAATTTAAATATAAATATAAAACAAATATATACTGTTGTAATATACATAAAAAACAAATATATACTGTTGTGATATAAATATAAAACAAATATCGACTGTTGTAATATAAATATAAAACAAATATAGACTGTTGTAATATAAATATAAAACAAATATATACCGTTGTGATATAAATATAAAACAAATATATACTGCATCTAAAAAATTTTTTTTTTAAAGTTTTATAAATATACTTACGCGCTAGCTACCCTTGGTGCCCTTTTGCGGTCTCTGTTTTTTCCGTGTGCATGATAGCTCACGGTGGTTGCTGGCACAATGAGGCCAGAAGTAGCTAGCCAGCGTTGGATAGCAGCATTTCGATGTCCGCTCGTGTACATCTCCTTAATTCTCATGCTGAGATCCTTGGAAATCTTTTTAATACCCATTGCTGCGAGTAGAAAGAAATACAAACACAAGAATGTATATTCGATGTTTACTCGATGTGTATTCAATGTGCAGTGAATCCACAAAATGGATGGTGTATTTATACGTTAATGACTCACAGAGTACGCCCACTTTCAACACCTGTACCTGGTCGCCATGCATAAAAGGTTACACACTTTGCATAGCCCACCACTTGATGATCTTTATCTGAACTTGTCCTTGTCCAGATACTGCATTGTGCCACCTGCTTCCATGGAGCAACCCTGATTCTACGGACGCAGGAACCCACTCGCCTCTGCCGTGCCTGTCAAGCTGAAAAAGCAACAGGCTAAGGCCAATAAAGAAAAGCTTCTGCTGACCCCAAAGGCTAAGGGTTTTCATAGATGTCAGCCTTATTATGTCAAGAAGATATACGATGATGTACTCTCGACGCAAAACGATTGGTAGCCAACCCATCGAACCCGCAGACCACCTCCTCCCATACGCTTTGACGACTCTGCCGCCGCTGTCCCGGAAATCTTCAGCCCGTCTTCTCCACCCCTCGTCCTCGCCACTGCCGCCGCCCTCCCGGTAACCCACAGGCCATCTTCTCCGGTTCTATCCGACGACGCTGCCGCCTCACTTTGCGACGACGACTCTAATTCTCGCCCGGAAATCCAAAGGTCACTTTCTCCATCCCTCTTCGACGACGCTGCCGCTTCTCCTATGCAGATATCCACAGGTCTCCTTGTCCACCCTTCTTAGACGTTACTTCCGCTTCTCTCCGTGGAACCCCCATCGCATCCTCCGTTGCACCCATCCACCCAGATGTCCACACGCCATGCACAAGAAGCAGCTTGTTAGACCGGATGCTGACTGGGATAAGTGTGGATCTCCCTGGGAACACAATTGTGCTGCCAAAGATAGATTTGCTTCTGGAGACCATGTTAATTGTAGAGCAACGGGTGCTACAAATGGATCAATGGGTGCTTCAAATGGATCAACGGATGATACATATGGATCAACGGATGCTGGATATGGATCAATGATGCAACATATGGTTCAACAGATGGATCGACGGATGGAGAAGATGGAGGCTGACATAGCGGGCATACATCATTTGCTCGGTGTTAATGCCCCTGTTTCCCCGACGCTGGAGCAGGGGGGTGAAATGGATGGGATGAATTGGACCTTTAACCCCCTTTCATCACCAAGCGCACCCCCTCCACCAGAAGATGTAGTGTACATGTATGCCGTTGAGGAGGACATGACAACCCCGTCAATACCACGCCAGGAGACCAAACGGCGACCAAGACTGGAGGAAAGCATCCTCCCAGACAACCTACCATCGCCCATCGCCTCAAGCACACCCACTCCCAAAAGACCTACACTCGCTCGCATCAATACAGTGCCCGACATCACCCTGTGCGATCTGCCACAGGCGCTCAGGGAGAAGTATAGGGTGAAGAGTGCTGGTGCACCCCACAAGTATGCCTTGTTACTTTTTAAGCACCATGTTCCCTACTCGTTGTACTGCGACTGGGCCTTCAAAGTGAACAACGATGGGAATCGCGTAAAAAAGGCGCTTCCTGTCAATTTAAGGAAAAACATTCTGGATGAAATGCGACGCTTTTATCCAATTACAGATCCTGTAATGAAAGGCGTTCGAGACTGCATTAATGGCGTTTTGCGCCATGGAAGGAATCGGCCATGGACGGACAATGTGGAGGACTTTCTGTAAGACCGTACTGTTGTGCTGAACTGTATTGTACATGTTTTGACCTGCTATACTTAAATAAAGGAGATGTTGTTGTGTGTTTTTTACTTGTATTTATACAGAAATGTTTTAACTTGCTGTCCACACACACAGGACCTGCACAATTTCAGTCCCCGAGGGCCGCAAACAGGCATGGTTTTCAAGGTTGTCATGAAAACCGGCCCTGTTTTCAGCCCTCTAGGACTGTACTGGTGCAGGTCTGACTGACAGTTTTGCACACCATCCCACTGTACTGTATATGTTTCTTTAATAAAGGAGATGTTTCGTTTGTATCTGTATTTTATGAATAAAGATTTTATTTTACTGGTGCAGACTGTTTTGCAGTTGTTTATATTGGTGCAGACTGTACTGGTGCAGACTGTTTATATTTTATGAATAAACAATTTGTTTTCAAAACATGCGACTATAAACCATACTGACTGACTGTAAATGTTTTTACTTTCTACTGTATACACTGTGTACATAAATGTTTCCACTACTGTAGCAGTAAACCATACACCTGTTGATGTTTTGAATCGCTGTGCACTTAAAATGTTTCTACATTGTACAGTATTTGTAAATAAATGTTTTTGTACTTACTCCAGCAATAAAAGAACATGTTTATTTGTTTTACATTATTCCATTGGCTCCTTTGCTACTGTAAGACAATACAGTGTTTCTAGAATGTCGAGGCATACTGCACTGTATACTATAGGCATGCTCAGTATAAGAGTATTAAAAAAAAAGAAGACACATACTGTACTGTACTGTATGTACTGGCACTGTCTAAGACACATACTGTATGTACAGTACTGTAATAAATGTAGAATAAATGCATAGTTCGTATTTGTTCGGGTTTATTACACAGTATACTGTATATAAAAAAGTATTGTATACTGTACGGCCGGAAAACATCAGCATACTGTTTCAGGTGCAGTATTCTATAAAAAAGCAATAACAACGGCCACTAAACTGTAGACTCCGGTACGTGGCTTTTTAAATCCGATTCAGCAATGTGCAGGCATTGTTACACAAAGCGATATTATCATCGAAATCCCTCCATTAGCTGTTTTCTTTTCTGAGGAAAAAAAAAAAAAGTTTTACTGTAATGGCCAGTCCCCTAAAGACGTTCCCAGCCAGTCCCACCAATAATTTTCTCGGGGGCGTCTCCTGTCCACATGCGCATGCGCCTACCGTCGATGTAATGACACGCATATGCGTTTCAAGAAGGTTCCAATGCGCATGCGCCTAGAGTTCCACCAATTGTTCAGTATCTGCAGTACAGTACTGTAGAAGCCGCTCAGCCAATGATATTGCTTACAGGAGAATCGCTTGACTTCTGAATCGCACCAATATTGATACTGTACTGTATTGTCAAAATAAAAAAAATACTGAAAATAATACGGCAACAATACTCACCATACAATTTCCCATTCAGCTGGCGCCGGTCCACTGCCAGTCCAGTGTTCTTGATCATCCACGTCGATAGTTTGCAGCGGGACTAGTCCACCTGTAGTCAGCTGATGAGGCTAGAAATTGCTTAGGTACAAGCAAGCTTGATCGAAACTGGACGCGAAATCCGGCTCAGGCTCGGGGTTGTCACTGACGGTGGGACCGTTATCGGAAGCCGGTGCCGGTGCATTGCTTGGCAGCGACTGTCGTTTCTTAGTTGGTTTTAACACGACCCTTCGCCTTTTGCCGCCATCATGATCATAGATACAGGAAAAAGCCAGTGATACACACCAATACCCTCGAACAAATTGTGGCTCAATACGATAAAAACAGGGATTGCTACATAACCTTTTCCTTATTGCACGCTTCCACGTATGAAGAGCTGGCGAAAATTTGTAAAAGTCTTAGTTTTCGACAAAATACTGATAAGTTTGAACAACTGTTACCATCTTATCCTCTGTTGCATTAATCGCGGCCCATATCAAATACGTGTAACTTCTGTCGGGTTTTTGGAAAGCGGGCTGCACTTGAACACTCATGGCGGGCGGCTCTCTGGAGAATACTGTAACAGAAACTGGTCTTTGTCTTTCTTTAATATGAAAAGCCCAAATTGATACATTTTTGCAACCTCTTGCTTCAGTCTCAAGGCCAAGTTACAATAGCACACTGTGGTATCTTTTTTAAACGAAAAACCTGCAAGTCGACACATTACTGAAGCGCATGCGCATTACAACTCATGAATATCCACCATCTGGCGGACACGCAAAGAATTGCAACCTATTAAATCCGAACCATTCTAAATAAACTCATCAACCGCGCATGACCCGTGGCTGAGAACGCAAAATGAACGCGGCATGCGCCAGATGAAGAACGTCGCATTCCAGGAAAAAGCCAGGGAAAAAACGGTGCTGTGTTAGACTCAGATGTGCCGCAGCTGTAAGCAAACACACAGCAGCATGTTTTAAGTAGATATGTTTAAAGTAGAATGGTAGTGATGAAGTTAGAAAAGGAAATTCAAAAAGAAGTGGAAAAGTGAAGAACACCTACTGGTTCTGATTCCTGCATTTGCCCTACGTTGGAAAGGAGGATATCATCTATCCCAGACTGCACATCTCAGCACTTAACTATGGCTGTAATGCCGCCTTCATTTTTTATATTTGCTGTAACCTCACTTATTTTCAAATTATGCAATTCCTTCCAACAGCCTCATTTTGTCTCTAACTCTATTCATCTATCTCCATCTCTCCTTTCTTCCCCACTTCTCAGTTCACATGAACTCCTTTCTTACCTGCGCCCTCTGACACCCCACAGCTTTACCCCCTGCACTAAAACACACCCTTATAATTCATCCTCACACATCCTCTTTCTATCCATGCTTCTCCTCCTTGCTTCTGGGGATATCTCTCCCAATCCTGGTCCCTGCCTTATTTCTACATGCTCTCGTCTTCACCTCCCACATGCAACTTCTACTCCTTCTGGTATCAACCCCTCCAACCTCATACCCATCCCCTGCCACCCTCCCTCCTCTCTCCCTTTCTCCTGTGCCCTATGGAATGCTCGCTCCCTTTCTAACAAGTTCATCTTTGTGCATGACTTATTTCTCTCTCACTCTCTGCTCCTATTTCCTATAACTGAAACCTGGCTCACTCAGTCTGACTTTGCTCTGGAAGCTGCCCTCTCCTTTGGTGGCCTTTCCTTCTTCCACACTCCACGCTCTGATGGCAGGGGTGGAGGCGTGGAGCTCCTGCTCTCTTCTCTTTGCCGTTACCGAACCCTTCCTATTTCCCTCTCTCTTGCTTTTCCCTCATTTGAAGCTCACACAGGCCAGATCTTCTCTCCTCTCCCTGTCCACAAGGCGGTCATCTATCGCCCACCTACCTTTACTCACCCCCCTTCTACCCATCACACTTTGAACCCTGGCTCTCTTTCTCTCCTTAGATTTCCCTGTTCTCCTTGGGGACATAAACTGCCACATTGATGACCCCTTTCTTCCTTGGGCCTCCCACATTTTCTCTCTATGCTCTTCTTTTGGCCTTCAACAGTGGACTGCAGCCAGCACCCACAAAGATGTCCACTACCTAGACCTGGTTTTCACTAAAAAAAATTCTCTCACTGATTTCTCCATTTTTCATTTTCCTCTCTCTTACCATCACCTCATCTCATTTTCTCTCTCGCTTCTCCCCTTCTCCATCTCCATCTAGCCCTAATTTGTGCAGAAACTTGCACTCTATTAACCTTTTTCTCCTGGTAAAGGGGAGCGCTGGTTGCTCACATGGAATAGTATATGTGAAAAGAGAAAAAATATATACAATAGTATAGCCAATTTAAATAAAGGCCCTATCTGTAATATAGCGATGGTCTCACTCACAGACTGGATGGAATATAAAGTGTGAATCAGAGATTCTTCTCTCTCTGATAGGAGCCCTTTAAGAATCCTCACACATGGAGTTCTGCATGTAGGTCAGTGTTTCTTAATCCCTCAGGTGATGATCCCCCGAAAATAAAAGGCAGAGAGAACCCCAATGGTATAATATTGCCACAATAGCAGATTGTATTAGAAGAGATATGATATAGCACTCACATTTGCAAAGAAATAGGTTACAGTGGAGAGAACCAACTGGGTGATGCCGCTCGTGTATTGGGTCACAGCGCCGCTTCACTTCCTCATGCGTCACTGCCGTGACATCTCATTCTCTGGCGGAAGTGTCCTCCGTGGTTGCTGCGATGCCCTCAGTTCCCAGCTCTGCACGTCTCACTCTCCCTGGTCCTCCCAAAGACTCTACTGATCCAATTCAACGCGTTTCACATTGGCTTCTTCAGGAATCGTATCAGCTATATGAAACGTATTGAATCGGATCAGTAGAGTTTTTGGGAGGACCAGGGAGATCGAAACGTGAGACGTGCAGAGCTGGGAACTGATGGCATCGCAGCAACCACGGAGGGCACTTCCGCAGAGAATGAGATGTCACCGGCAGTGACGCATGAGGAAGTGAAGCGGCGCTGTCACCTGATACACGAGCCACATCACCCAGTTAGTTTTCTCCACTGTACCCTATTTCTTTGCAAATGTGAGTGCTATATCATATCTTCTAATACAATCTGCTATTGTGGCAATATTATACCATTGGGGTTCTCTCTGCCTTTTATTTTCAGGGGATCATCACCTGAGGGATTAAGAAACACTGACCTACATGCATAACTCCATGTGTGAGGATTCTTAAAGGGCTCCTATCGGAGAGAGAAGAATCTCTGATTCACGCTTTATATTCCATCCAGTCTGTGAGTGAGACCATCGCTATATTACAGATAGGGCCTTTATTTAAATTGCTTATACTATTGTATATATTTTTTCGCTTTTCCTCATTATTATTGTATTATTGGGTTAAGGTTTTCTATATTTATTTCATCACTTTCTGTATACTGTATGTAGATTATTTATTATTTCACTATTAATAGGTGTTTGTATTATTATTATTTGTATGCACATTGTTTCACATTATTTCACCATTGATAGGTGTTTATAATCATTAAGTGTGTGCATATTGTTTCACATTATTACATAGAAGCGCCCGGTCCCCCCCCACTTTTTTTTTTGCTCTATTAACCTACCAGCTTTTGATTGCACTTTATGCTCCTCCCTCTCCTCTCTCAGTTCTGCTTCAGACCCTGAAAACCTGGTCAGGAACTACAACTCTGCCTTATCCTCCTCTCTTGATCTACATGCCCTGCTTTCTCTCTGCCATCCTCACCCTTCTAAACCCAGACCCTGGCTAAATTCACACACGCGCATGCTGCGTTCCTCCACTCGTTCCTCTGAACACCCCTGGAGGAAATCTCATATGCTCTCAGACTTCCTTCACTACAAATTTATGTTGTCCTGTTTCTACTCTGCCCTCTCTCAGGCTAAACAAACCTACTTTTCATCACTAATCAACATGTACAAGTCTAACTCATGCCGACTCTTTTCTGTTTTTGACTCTCTACTCAGACCATCCCTCGGCTGTCTCCTCTTCTTCCCCAACTCACCCCAGGACTTTGCTGACTTTTTTAAGGAAAAGGTGGAATCCATACATCAGAACATCCCATCTGTTGTCTCCTCCCATCCCACACCGCAGTCTAACTCTCCTCCTGCCTTCCTTGACTCTTTTTCCACTGTCTTGGAGGAGGTTGTGTCACTACTGATCTCATTCCCTCCCATCTCCTAAAACCTCTTGCTCCTTCTATAATCCCTACGCTCACACAGATTTTTAACTCTTCCCTCTACTCTGGTACCTTTCCATCCTCCAAGCATGCAACCGTTATACCATTACTCAAAAACAGAAAGCTTGACACTACCTGCCCTAACTATTGACCTGTCTCCCTCCTGCCTTTTGCCTCCAAACTCCTTGAACGTCTTGTATTCTCTCGATTGCTACTCTTTCTCAACGCCTATTCTTTCCTAGACCCTCTACAATCTGGCTTACGCAATGCTCACTCGACTGAAACAGCCCTCACTAAAATAACTAATGACCTCCATGCTGCCAAAGACAGAGGTCATTACACTCTGCTCATATTACTCGACCTCTCTGAAGCATTTGACACCGTGGACCACCCTCTTCTCCTTCACATTCTCCTTACTCTTGGTATTCGGAACAAAGCTCTATCCTGGATCTCCTCTTACCTCTCCCATCATACTTTCAGTGTCTCTTTTGCTAACACCTCCTCCTCTATCGATCTATCTGTGGGGGTACCCCACGGCACTGTCCTGGGACCTCTTCTCTTTTCACACTCTCTCTAGGTGACACATCATTTGGGTTTAAATATCATATCTTTGCTGACGACACACAAATTTACCTTTCAACCCTTTACCTTACACCTGCTATACAGACCAAAGTTTCTGAATGTCTCTCTGGAATATCATCCTGGATAGCCATCCGCCGACTGAAACTTAACATAGCGAAAACAGAGCTCCTTATACTTCCTCCCAAACCTGGCCCTACTACCTCCTTCCACATTAGTTTTGGAAGTACCATCATTCACTCAGTAGCCCAAACACGCTGCCTAGGGGTCACACTCGACTCCTCTCTCACATTCGCCCCTCACATTCAAAACATATCTAAAACCTGTCGCTTTTTCCTCCGTAATATAACTTTATCTTGTTCCTCATTCTGTGTACAGTACAGTAGTTCATTGAGAGAGGAGAGGTTTTGTGTACATCATTACTGCTGTTTATATACTGTACATTTGACTGTTCAAGCAGATTAGACTGAACACAACACCCCACCTCCTCCCAGGCCACCTTTTTTCCTGAAACGACAAGAAAACAAAAAATGTGTGCAGTTATGTGCGTACTGTATTATGACATTGTGTGATGTGTAGTACTACTGTACATGGCTGGTGCTGCTTTCTCTGGAAAGAAAAAAATTGAGCAGTTAGTAGGCAGTTACTGTAGTACTGTCAAACTAGTCTATACTGGAACTACTGTATACTCTGACTACTGTTAAATACTATGTACTGTAACCTGATGGCTGGTGCTGCTCTCTCTGTAAAGAAAAAACTGTAACTACTGTATACTCTGACTATTGGGAAAGAAAAAATCTGTGCCATACTTACCTGTATCATACTGTAATTACAATACTACAGCACAATACTACTTTCCTGATGCTTGCCCATTACGCGCGATCACAATGGGCAACACAGTGGCAATATGGTCTATATATTTATTGCAGCATTCAACGGTGAGTACATCATTCCAAAAACTCATTATGCCTTTCAACAACTCGTCCTTTTTGGAGGGTTTCGCCACTTTCCGGATATGGTCCTTCAGCTGATGCCAGACCATTTTGATCGGATTGAAGTCTGGCGATCTGTCATTGGAAAAAAAGGACAATTAGTTTAAGAGATACAGTACACAGTAAAAACAGTGGGAAGAAATTGAGACACGGTTACCGCACTTCGCTGGCTTCTTCACCCAGTTGATACTGCGCTCAAGGATATGCGCTGTTGACGCGGTGTGCTTCGGATCTTGTCCTGATAGAAGCGGTGACCATTCGGGAACTCGCGTGTGATGAATTGCACTATCTCAGGGACAATGTTTTCTTGGAAGAAAGCTTTATTCATGATTCCTATAGCAAGAAAAGAAAAGTGCTCAAAAAACTTCACAATAGTACAGTACAGTGCATACAGTAAGGCTACACTAGTAAAGTACAGTGCATAAGGCTACATTATATTTCATATATTTTACCTTCAAAGATGACAATGCATCCTGGTCCACGCCTAGAGATGGCACCCCACACATGCAGCTTCACGGGGTGTTTTGGCCGCGGCTTCAAAGATATGCAGCCTTTTTTGTGGAACGCAAAGCATGCAAATCTCTCCAGCGACACAGTAGACTCGTCAGAGAAGATGCAATCCTGGAAAGTTTCCCCACTGTCCATCCATGCCTCGGCCTGGACCACTCTTTTGATTTTGTTTGCGTCCCTTATTATGGGGTACGCTCTGTAATGACAAGGAATAAATAATTTTAGCGGTACAGTACAGTTTCCTAAACAACACTTTTACCTCCTGTACTGTCCAGTACTAACCTCACACGTCCATATTTCCATCCAATGCTGCGTCTCATCTTCTTTATGCTGGTCTCGGATACAGTGAGATTGTGATTTGCATGCAGAGTGTATTTGACCCTTAATGCACTCTTCTCATCATTCTCCTCACTTATTTTGTCAGCTACAAAGCCTCAGTGCGCCTGCGTGTAATCCTTTTTGAGATGGGAGCTGCTTACTGCGCATGAGTCACCCAACCACCCCCCCTCTCCACAGAGTCATTAATTTACTGAATCTTGCCATTGTTTTCTGAATCCGTCCATAGCTGAGCTACAAAGCCTCACTGCGCCTGCGTGTAATTCTCTTTGAGATGGGAATATTGAGGCTTTGTTTACGGCAATGCTTTGGAATATCCCTTATCGAATTTGATTTGCACAGAGCATCACCTCTCTATGCACCTGTGTGTAATCCTCTTTCGGATGGAAGCTAGTTTATTCCTCCTCGTGCGCCTGTAACTTTTAACTGTTATTTTATCCACAAGCCTGCAAAAACAATCTTGATATTACGATACTAAATCTGTGCATTTGCCTGCACATGGTTGATTTGTGTGCGTTTTATGTACTGTATTTGGGGGGTGTAGGGATCAAATTACAGTATTATGATGAACTGCCTTTTGAAATTACTGTACTCTACAGTACAGTATGTTATTTCTTTGAACTGCTGCACGACTAATCCTTCATCCCTCCCCCACGCACACACAAACTCTTATCGACAGACACCTCCACAGAGTCATTAATTTTCTGAAGTTAGTTAGTCATTGTGTTTTTAATCCGTCCCTAGCCGAGCGTCAATCGCCTCACTGCGCCTGTGTGTACTCTAATCCTTTTAGAGATGGGAGCTTGCTGCTTACTGCGCATGAGTCACCCAACCCCCTCTCTCCACAGAGTCGTTAATTTTCTGAATATTACCATTGTGTAATCCTCTTTCAGATGGGAGCTAGCTGATTACTGCACATGACTCACCCCCCTCCCCCAACCCTTTGATGCTTAGTTTACGGTAACGCTTTGGAAAATCCCTTCTCGATTTTGAAATGTAAATCCGATTTGCACAGCATTGTGAGAATTGAGAGTTAAAAAACCCATTAACTGATTCATGTTGTTTTGTCATTCATTCCTATTCATTGGTGTACTGAAGGGATGGGGGGGGGGGGTTGTGGCTGTTGTCAATGATTATGATTAGCAGGAATGTGAATAAATATTCATTTTATTTTATCAGGAACCAAAAAATACAAATATAAAAATGTTCATGAATAATACATAATGCTGTCTTTATTAAGTTCTTCTGGCAGATTGAAATTGGATAAACATTTAGAAAACATTTGTAAAACATGGGGAAAGATGAATAATGCACACTTATAAGAATATTATTTAATAATATATATTGTAATGTATAATATATATATATATAGTAATAATATTTTTTCCGTCTTTATCTTGTTCCTCATTCTGTGTACAGTACAGTAGTTCATTGAGAGAGGAGAGGTTTTGTGTACATCATTACTGCTGTTTATATACTGTACATTTGACTGTACAAGCAGATTAGACTGGACACAACACCCCGCCTCCACCCAGGCCACCCTTTTTCCTGAAACGACAAGAAAACAAAAAATTAGTGCAGTTATGTGCGTACTGTATTATGGCATTGTGTGATGTGTAGTACTACTGTACATGGCTGGTGCTGCTTTCTCTAAAAAGAAAAAAATTGAGCAGTTAGTAGGCAGTTACTGTAGTACTGTCAAACTAGTCTATACTGGAACTACTGTATACTCTGACTACTGTTAAATACTATGTACTGTAACCTGATGGCTGGTGCTGCTCTCTCTGTAAAGAAAAAACTGTAACTACTGTTTACTCTGACTATTGGGAAAGAAAAATCTGTGCCATACTTACCTGTATCATACTGTACTTACAATAAAACAGCACAGTACTATTTTCCTGATGCTTTCCCATTACGCACTATCACAATGGGCAACACAGTGGCAATATGGTCTATATATTTATTGCAGCGTTCCACGGTGAGTACATCGTTCCAAAAACTCATTATGCCTTTCAACAACTCGTCCTTTTTGGAGGGTTTCGCCACTTTCCGGATATGGTCCTTCAGCTGATGCCAGACCACATCGATCGGATTGAAGTCTGGCGATCTGTCATTGGAAAAAAAGGACAATTAGTTTAAGAGATACAGTACACAGTAAAAACAGTGGGGAAAAAATGAGACACGGTTAGCGCACTTACTCCACTGGCGTCTTCACCCAGTTGATACCGCTCTCAAGGATATGCGCTCTTGACGCGGTGTGCTTCGGATCGTTGTCCTGATAGAAGCAGTGACCATTCGGGAACTTGCGTGTGTTGTATTGTATCTCACGGACAATGTTGTCTTGGAAGAAAGCTTTATTCATGATTCCTATAGCAAGAAAAGAAAAGTGCTCAAAAAACTGCACAATACACTGGCGACACACTTTATTCGAGCTCGGCTAGTCCCACGAATTCGGGTATACCCGGGTGTGTTGAGGTTTGTGACTGTTTTCTGCCCGAGTGCATTGGGTTATTTTCCAGGCAGGGATTGAAGCATTTTATTCCCGCTGGCTGCAATACTGCACAGTATATATATATATACTGCATTACAATTCATGAATTTATGCCATCTGGTAGACACGCGAAGCATTGCAGCCTATTAAATCCTAATCATTATCATTTAACAGATCAGCCGCCCGTCAGCCAGGCATGAACCCAGGCTGGAAAGGCAAACGCAACGGGGCTTGTCAGAGGTGAGGAGCGGCGCATTCCAGGTATCTGCCAGGTACATACTGGGTATTTGCTCGAATAAAGTGTGTCGGTGCAGTAGTACAGTACAGTGCATACAGTAAGGCTACACTAGTGAAGTATAGTGCATAAGGCTACATTATATTTCATATATTTTACATTCAAAGATGACAATGCATCCTGGTCCACGCCTAGAGATGGCACCCCACACATGCAGCTTCACGGGGTGTTTTGGCCGCGGCTTCAAAGATATGCAGCCTTTTTTGTGGAACGCAAAGCTTGCAAATCTCTACAGCAACACAGTAGACTCGTCAGTGAAGATGCAATCCTGGAAAGTTTCCCCACTGTCCATCCATGCCTGGGCCTGGACCACTCTTTTGACTTTGTTTGCGTCCCTTATCATGGGGTACGCTCTGTAATGACAAGGAATAAATAATTTTAGCGGTACAGTACAGTTTCCTAAACAACACTTTTACCTCCTGTACTGTCTATTACTAACCTCACACGTCCATATTTCCATCCAATGCTGCGTCTCATCTTCTTTATGCTGGTCTTGGACACAGTGAGATTGTGATTTGCATGCAGAGTGTATTTGACCCTTAATGCACTCTTCTCATCATTCTCCTCACTTATTTTGTCCACCAGAAGAGTTGTCTCCTTACAATGTAAAGAAAAACATTCCGGTAACTAAAAATATTAGAGACAGTAGATCAACAGGATACAATATATTGTTCTATTAATATGCAGCAATATAAAATTGTTGTAATATAAATATGAATATACAAAATATATATCCTGTTGTAATATAAATATACAAAATATATATACTGTTGTAATATAAATATACAAAAGAATAGAGTGTGGGAAGAGAAAAGTGAAATAGACAAAAGAGCTTAGAATGTTGGCATATGAAAATAAGAGACAAAATATAGACAGTATCACTGTTGTAATCTAAATACATGCATATACAAAATATATATACTGTTGTAATATAAATATACAAAATACATATACTGTTGTAATATAAATATAAATATACAAAATATTTATCCTGTTGTAATATAAATATAAATATACAAAATATATATACTGTTGTAAGATAAATATGAATATACAAAATATTAGATACAATACTGTAGATGTACAGTACATTTTTTTTCTAATTTTTTTTTTAAAGTGTTATAAATATACTTACGCGTTAGTTACCCTTGGTGCCCTTTTGCGTTCTCTGTTTTTTCCGTGTGCATGATAGCTCACGGTGGTTGCTGGCACAACGAGGCCAGAAGTAGCTAACCAGCATTGGATAGCAGCAATTCGGTGTCCGCTCGTGTACATCTCCTTAATTCGCATGCTGAGATCCTTGGAAATCTTTTTAACAACCATTGCTGCGAGTAGAAAAAAATACAAACACAAGAATGTATATTCGATGTTTAGTCGATGTGTATGCAATGTGCAGTGAATCCACAAAATGGATGGTGTATTTATACTGTAATGACTAACATTAGAGTACGCCCACTTTCAACACCTGTACCTCGCTGCCATGCATAAAAGGTTACACACTTTGCATAGCCCACCACTCGATGATCTTTATCTGAACTTGCCCTTGTCCAGATACTGCATTGTGCCACCTGCTTCCATGGAGCAACCCCGATTCTACGGACGCAGGAACCCACTCGCCTCTGCCGTGCCTGTCATGCAGAATAAGCGAAAGGCGGTTGCTGTTTCCACGCCAAGGCAAAAGCGACAGGCTAAGGCCAATAAAGAAAACCTTCTGCTGAACCCAAAGGCTAAGGGTTTTCATAGACGTAGCCTTATTATGTCAAGAAGATATACGGTGATGTACTCTCAACGCAAAACAATTGGCAGGCAACCCATCGAACCCGCAGACCACTTCCTCACATACACTTCGATGACTCTGCCGCCGCTATCCCGGAAATCTCCAGCCCGTCTTCTCCACCCCTCGTCCTCGATGCTGCCGCCGCCCTCCCGGAATCCCACATGCCATTTTCTCCGGTTTTCTCCGACGACGCTGCTGCCTCTGAAATCCACGGGTCACTTTCTCCTTTGCTCTTAGACGACTCTGCTTCTCGCCAGGAAATCCAAAGGTCACTTTCTCCATCCTTCTTCGACGACGCTGCCGCTTCTACTCTACCGGATATCCACAGGTCACCTCCTCCACCCTTCTTTGACGTCGCTGCCGCTTCTCTCCATGGAACCCCCATCTCATCCTCCGTTCCACCCATCCACCCAGATGTCCACAGGCCATGCACAAGAAGCAGCTCGTTAGACCGGATGCTGAATGGGATGTGTGGATCTCCCCGGGAACTCTATTGTGCTAGCAAAGATAGATTTGCTTCTGGAGACCATGTTAAATGTGGAGTAACGGATGCTACATATGGATCAACGGATGATACATATGGATCAACGGATGCTAGATATGGATCAACGGATGGATCGACGGATGGAGAAGATAGAGGCTGACATAGCTGGTATACATCATTTGCTCTGTGTTAATGCCCCTGTTTCCCCGACGCCGGAGCAGGGGAGTGACATGGATGTGATGAATGGGAGCATCGACCCCCTTCCATCACCAAGCGCACCCCCTCCACCAGAAGATGTAGTGCACATGTATGCCGTTGAGGAGGACATGACAACCCCGTCAAGACCACGCCAGGAGACAACACGGCGACCAAGACCAGAGGAAAGCTTCCTCCCAGACAACCTACCATCGCCCGTTGCCTCAAGCACACCTGCTCGCAGAAGACCTACATTCGCTTGCATCGATACGGTGCCTAACATCACCCTGTGCGATCTGCCACCGGCGCTCAGGGAGAAGTATAGGGTGATGAGTGCAGGTGCACCCCACAAGTATGCCTTGTTACTTTTTAAGCACCATGTTCCCTACTCGTTGTACTGCGACTGAGCTTTCAAAGTGAACCACGACGGAAATTGTGTAAAAAAGGGGCTTCCTGCCAATTTAAGAAGAACATTCGGGATGAAATGTGGCGCTTTTATCCAATTACAGATCCTGTAATGAAAGGCGTTCGAGACTGCATTAATGGCGTTTTGCGCCATGCAAGGAATCGGCCATGGATGGACAATGTGGTGGACTTTATGGCTTATTCACGGGAACTATAAGACCATACTGTTGTGCTGAACTGTGCTGTACATGTTTTGACCTGCAGAACTTAAATAAAGGAGATGTTTTGACCTGCTGTACTGTATTTAACTTACTGCTTTAACTTGCTGTACACACACACACAGGACCTGCACAATTCCTGTCCCAGAGGGCCGCAAACAGGCACGGTTTTCAAGGTTGTCCTGAAAACCGGGCCTGTCTGCTGCCCTCGAGGACTGTACTGGTGCAGACTGTTTTGCATACCACAACAAAAAAAAATACACATGTTAAAAAAGCTTTTTAAAAAATTAACAAGTTAAATAAAATACATTTCTTTAGTTCACTTACCATTACTTGCCCCCACCGACTCCCGTTGAACTGGTTACTCACGTACAAAACCACCAGGCACAGGAACCGATAAAATAAAAAAACATAAATAAATAAACATTAAACTAAAAATCCAAATCAATCCACGGGTCTTCAATTTGTAATCCATCTTCATCTGTATTTTTCTTTCTTCTATCTTCTTCCTGGGTCTTATTCCCGTCTTCGGCCACACCCTGGTCTTCTTTCTTCTGTAGGAGGTCCTTCCTCCTCGGCGGTTGGCTTCAAAATGAGACGACATAGGCTTTTAAAGGTCTATGACGTCACATTTTCGTCATAGTTCCCACGGCCCTGATTGGGCCGTGAAAACCATGTGTTTTGGCCGAGAAAAAAAAAATGATGACGTCACTTAAAGGCAATGAAAGCACAGCCAATCAGAATGGCTTTGCTTCAATTGCCTTTAAGATGACGTCATGAAAAGAAACATGGCCGGCCTCACATGGTACGGTAGCCAATCAGAGCATGGGAACTCCATCCCTACTCTGATTGGCTCTAGTATACCATGTGACAGAGGCTTGGGGGAGAACGGATGTGACGTCATTGAAAGCCTGTCACCTTTTCTGTTATGGTTTAGATATTGCCCAAATAATATCATATGAAAACATGTCTGTCACATTGATATATGTATTGTATATATGTATGTATGTATATATATATATATGTATGTGTGTTCAGGTATGAAAATGGGTATATTTATTGATTATGCCTTTGCTATACCAATGTCCACTTCTCCATTCACCTCCTTTTTTATTCAATGGATTTGTAGCAATAACTATATATAAGAGTTTTAGTCAATTCTGTCCACACTGTTTATTATAGTGTGTTGATAATATCGATTCTCTGATAGAACTTTCAGTATAGACATTATACAGTTCAGCAGTAGTATCATTTTTTGGAAGCCATTACAGAGAGATACTCACTTACGTTCAAATTATATATATATATTTTAATCATAGTCAAAAATTTTTTTTTTTTTTTTTTTTT
>WSYH01010315.1:0-23584 GCA_036426205.1 Ascaphus truei | reverse complement strand
CTAGTAATAAATTGCATCTCTGCTGTGTCTCGGCCCTTCTGCCAAGTTATAATTCGTGTACAGCAGACTGACGTTGATGTTCATTATTCCTCTACTATTTTTTTTTTTTTTTTTTAACTTTCTTTTATTGGTTTTTCAAGAATATAGCATACAAGTATCACATTGGTACCATAAGGTGTACTGTGGGACAGACATCAATACAAACATGGGAAAGGGTAGACAGGAGAGAATTGGGGTAGGAGGAGGGGAGGGAATGAAGGGGGGGGGGGGAGTAGGGTAGAGGAGGTATCTCCATTGTTGTTATTCTCTGGTCCTAGACCGCTGCTCCAGGCTCATACCCATCTGTGTCCATGTGGCACCAGGCATTGAGGTAGGGGGGCGCTCATCCGCCCTCGGTATCCTTGCGGCACGGTGTTAGTGTCGTCCCTATGTGCTTCCACCCGCAGTTCCTTCCGCCTTCGAAGGAGAACCCACCTGATTTTATTAAAGCCAGACGGAGGCATTGCTCACCCCCGGGATATCAGTCTGAGCCAACCAGGGCAACCAGACTTTTTGGAAATTTGGGCCAGTGTCGTTGACCAAACTTGTCAACTTTTCCATCTGGCAAACAAACCAAATTCTGTTCCGAATTTTATCTATTGATGGAATTGCATTCTGCTTCCACAGTGCTGCGGTCTCGCACCTCATAGCCGTAGCAAAGTGTGCGATTAATTTGTTTCCTGATCTAGAAACTTCATTCGTGGGCTTACCTAACAGAAACACCCATGGGTCTAGTTGAATTTTGAGGCCCAAAAAGATCCTCTGTAGCCAATCTCTGATTTGCGTCCAGACGGGTATGAGTCGTGGACAAGACCACAGCATGTGCAATAGATCTCATCAATTTTAAAAAATATATAAGTTGGGGGAAAAAAAATAATTTGATCCTCACTACCAACATATAAACTCTCTCTCTCTCTCTCCCTCTCCCTCTCCTTCTCCCTCTCCCAGAGAGAGAGGAGTGAGACAGAGGGGACAGGGATATTGGAGGAGAGGATCTGTGTGTGGCTGCTGCCTATCCCTGGAGTATAGAGGGGTCCTGTTAGAAACTTGTAGAGAGGAGGCCAGCTGAGCTGCCTGCTGAAAGGTGCCCACGGAGGTGCCTGTCAGGGGAACCTCCCTTCTACTAGTCTACAGCAGCGTTTCCCAAATGGTGGGTCGCGACCCGGCACCAGGTCACGGAAGCAAAATTGCCGGGTCGCAGTGAGGCTGGCCGCACGGCGTCCCCCCCTCCCTCCTTGCGGCATCCACCCCTCCCTCCTTGCGGCGGCCCGAGGTGAGGTGTGGGACGGTGCTGAAGTGGTGCAGGCTGCTATCGCTGGGGTGTCAACGGGGATTCGCTGACTCGGGCTCCTACTGCAGCCCCGCATCATGATGTTGCCGCCCATGACATGCTCCGCCCCCCCACAGGACACGATGCCCGGCATGATAGGAGGTAGGAAGTGGTGCGGGGGCGCACCTGTGCCTCCGTTCCTGGCACTCCCTTCCCCTCAGTCCCCTTGGTGCGGGAGATAGGCGCAGTGGTAGCTGCGCAGTCGCTGGCGGGCAGAGGGAGGCGTGGAGCCGCCTGCTCGGATCGCTTGGCCCCCCCCCTCTCCAGTCACTCACATCCGTCGCTGCCTCTGTAATAAATTGTGTGTGTGTGTATAGGGGAGTGTGTGTGTGTGTGTATCAGTGGCTGTGTGTGTGTATAGGGGAGTGTGTGTGTATAGGGGAGAGTGTGTGTGTGTGTGTGTGTGTGTAGGGGAGAGAGAGTGTGTATATATAGGGGAGTGTTTGTGTATCAGTGGCTGTGTGTGTGTATGGGGGAGAGAGTGGGTTTATGTATCTGTGTGTGTGTGTGTATATCTGTGTGTGTGTGTGTGTGTGTGTGTGTGTGTGTGTGTGTGTTTTGATGTGTTGTGTGTGTGTGTGTGTGTGTGTGTGTGTGTGTGTATCTGTGTGTGTGTATGGGGAGAGAGAGTGTGTGTGATGTATGTATGTATGTATGTATCTGTGTATGTGTGTGTATCAGTGGCTGTGTGTGTGTCTGTGCAGGCTAGCAGTGGCTGTGTGTGTTTGGTCTGTCTGTGTGAGTGTCTGTAGGTCAGTGACTGTGTGCGTCTGTGCAGGTCAGAGAGAGGGTGGCAGGGAGGGAGAGAGAGAATAGAGGGGATTGGGAGAATATATGAAATCTGTATGGACATTCATAACGGTTTTATTTTACCTATAGGCGATAAAAATTTTAGTGGGTCACGAAGGAGAAGTTCAAAGATAACCGACCGGGTCATGGAAAAAAAAGTTTGGGAAACGCTGAGCTAGAGGATATCAAACACCTGCCATGTCTCTGCACTATGGAATATTTTGACACCATACAAATAAAATAAAATACAACAAGGAGAATACAGTAGTGTGATAGGGAGGTGCTACAACCAGGGGGTTAAAAGAATGCACGAACTGAAAGGGAAAGATATCCCCACTAGTAGGAGCTCTCACTAGTGGGGATATCTTTCCTTTCAGTTCGTGCATTTTTTTTACATTACCTTTTAATACTGTGAATTGTCATTTTCCCTTGAAAGCTCCTACAAAAAAATAAATAAATAATTGATGCGCAAGAAACTGAAGCAAGGCAAATGTACAGAAAGCCCTTTGAATCATTGAAGCAGAGAGAGTTTGTAAGTGTCGCAAGTTTAAAACCAAAAGGCACCTTTTGCGCCCCCTGCAGTCTGGATGGAACGTTAAGGTGCATCTCCGTTCTCACTTTTGTTTTGGCATGTAACTGTATTGCAAACTTCATTCCAGGTAGTACTGGCACAATAGTGCCTCGAATGGAAGTAATGGGACGTTGTGGCAGTTTTGGGCATTACTCAAATCCCGTCCCTGATATAGGGCTTTTGCTGAAGTGAAAAGTAAGAGTGGGAAATATTGTGTTACCACCATCCAGATATTGCAGAAGCCCTAATTCCAGGTCTGAAAAGGAGTAACACCAAGTTTCGTTATAACTTGAATAACATAACGTTAGTCCCCGCATTAATATTAATGGACTTTAGAGAATGTGCCTCAACATTGTGTTGTTATCCTTTGACGATTAGGTTAAATCCACATTAAATTACTTAATGGAGCTCTGTGGATTTGAGGCCTAGTTTCTAGTACACTGGTACAATATAGCACAAATGTGTGGAGAGCCCTTAACGACCCTAGGACACCTCAGTAATACATACTAACACAGTGGTGTGCAAACGCTTCTCCCTGCACCCCCCTGCCTGCTCTCACGCCCTGCTCATGCCCCCCTCCCCAACTCTACTTCGGCTGCAGATGTCACCGCGGGTCATGTGACGTCAGGTTGCCGTGGTGATGCGTTGCTGGAAAAGTTAAGGTACGTAATGTTAAAGAGGCCTAACGCAATGCCCTGCATTTAATTTAAATGCCTTCAGGAAGCGCTGAGCCTCTGTAACCACCATGCCCCCCCAGGAAATCTCACCCCCCTCCCAGTTTGCGCACCCCTTTTCTAATTCCTACTAAAAAGAGAGACAACTACAATAGTTGAATTAACCAAGACAAGTATCCAGGCTATAATGATAACAAAAATCAAATGTATCAATCTAAGCAGCACTAAGGAGCCTTAGTATTAAAGGACCAGTCCAAGCGCCATGTTTGTATTTTTAAAGGATTGGAGAAGGGGGTCTCCGGAGCTGGACCGCGTTGATTTCAGTTCCAGGGACCCCCTGCTTCCCGAGATACTTACCTCGGTAGGGGGGTGCCGGTAGCCGCTCCGGCTGGGCTTTGTGGGGATATCGAAATGGCTGCTCAAATGTCCCGCGTCACATTGGCCAATAGAAGGCTGTGATTGTCTTCTTATTGGCACGTGTTACCAGGACATTTAAACTGCACAGCGATATCGGCACTCCCTATGGTGGTAAGTGTCTCGAGAAACAGGGGGTCCCCGAAGCTGAAATAATCCGGGGATAAAATTACGCTTTGACTGCTGCCTTAAGGCAGGGGAGCAAAAACTTTTTAAGCTGCGCCCCCCCGCCTGACCTCTCCCGGTCTTGCGCTCCCTCTCCTACCTGCGTCAAATGACGCTCCGGGTCATGTGACCCCCGGAGTCATTTGACGCCGGTGACATCACATGACCCACGGCGTTATTTGACACCGCGTTGCCATGGAGACGCGTCTGAATCCCGGTAAGATTACTGTTGTAGAGGTCTCACCGATCCCCGGCATTTAATTTAAATACATCTGCAACCGCCCGTGCCCCCTCCCCCCCACCCCCCTAGTCAAATCTCCTGCCCCCCTTGGGGGGCGCACCCCCAGGTTGCGCAACGCTGCCTTAAGGTATCTACCTCATACTCAAAAAGGAGACAGAACAATGTTACAATTAATCACGAGCAACATCGCCCTATTGGCCAAAGAAGCACATCAGAAAGAGAGTATGTAAGCAATATAAAGTAGCCATGTTAAACATACACATGCACTTTTGAATTATTATATACTTGATTCCTGTTTCAGCAATTTAAAATAATTGTAATTGTTTTTATAACACTGTTTTTATATTGTATTAACTTTTTCACATCTCAGTAGTTGTTGAGACAATTTAATAGATGATTTGTATTGTAATTAAGGGTTTAAAACACTTTAACAACATATTCTCCACTTTGATTATTTATGGCAATGCTGCATTGATTTTTGGCTTCAATTGTTCACAAACACACATGATATCTGATTTCTGTGGGTATATATTCTTCACTTGTTGCTGCTCACTTTATCTTGACAAAGATCCAGGAGAGGACCGAAATGTTCATCTCCCACCAATACATTTATTAGCCTTATTTATCAAGACCTATGGAATGGATTTTTTTTTTATCTTGCTGGACTGATTTCCACCCTGTTGGGGATTATCATGCATTCGAGACAGTATATTTATGGTTTGTGAGTGCACCTTTTCCTGTTTACTTGTATCAATGCATAAACATTTGTTTTCCAGCAGTTTACTATAATTAATTGGGTTGGGTTCTTGCATTATCAACAAGTTAGAATATAACTAAACATTATTAGAAACAATTTTTTTTTAATATAAATATACATTTTGTGTCTTCGTTTCATTAGGTGAGCTCTCAGTGGAAGATGCTCAGGACCCGTTCCTTGTGAGTATCCATGTTATCACTGACCCTGGTGAATCCAGGTCTCTCCAAGATGCGATTGACAAGCTTCTAACATGGGTCCACCCAGATCTACAGCTGTTCCGCGTTTCGGAACGGAGGGTTTCAAAGAAAAGGAAGCCTACTAAAGCTTGTACATCACAACCTGCCCTGGCTGTCATTCTGTTTTTGCAAGAAGAATATGGCGAAGAGCAGATCCTGCATCTTCATGACTGCTTTCAGAGACCGCCTTGGCAGTTTCATCACACGGAGCGTGTGCACGGGAGATTCCTTCCTTACATGCCGTGCAACCAAGACTTCTTCACTCTGGCGAATGGGACTCCGCTGTGGGCCATTAGGCAGGTGCATTATGGGAAAGAAATTATTCGCTTTACCATCTACTGCAGTTACGAAAACTTTGCGGATATGTTGAAAATGTATGAACTGATACTGAAAAAATCCGTGTGGAAGAAAAAAGCAGATTTTTGTGTTTTTCCAATCTATTCAAATATGGACATTGATATTGAGTTTTCTCTGAAAAGGCTCCTTAAGGGACAACTCCCAATGCCGCTGGAATCTTCACTGCTAGAATTTAGAGTTAAAGACTTTGGGCAACTGATACCACTCTTGCCCAGCCAGTGTAGCCCCATCAGTGATGGCAGGTGGCAGACCGAAGATCATGATGGCAATAAAATCCTTTTACAGGTAACTCTCTAACTATTATCTTTCAAGCAGCTAGATATTTCATCCTTTCATATTTCTACCTGTTCCATTGTCCCCAGACCTCCCCGAGATATCGGCACAGAGCAACAATATTTACCCGGTGGACACAAAATGGCTAATGTGTCGGGCTTGCTCCAACAGCTAATAGAAAGTTGCAACATCATTAGGAGATAATGTTGCGACTTCTGTTTGTCATATATATATATATTTACAGAAACTATTTAAAAAAAATTAAACATCTATATTACCGGCAATTGGGGTTTCCTGGAGGTTGGGAGTAGGGATCTGCTCGGCGAGACCATACGGTCCAAGTAAGGTAAACAAATATTAATTTGGGGGGGATTGCTGCGTTAACGCAAATAAGCAGTTTCTGGTGTTCCACATATTTTCGATGCAGTTACATGGCAAGTTAAAGGCTGGGGCCGGTTTTTATTTTGTGATAATGGTTCCGCTTTCTGCATTCAGATTACTTTTTCAGGCCCCCAGCCTCGAAAAAGTTACTGACGTGGCAGCCCCACCTGCAGCCTAATTATTCCTCTCTAAGTCCTTGGGCTCTTCTCAGGAACTCCTCCTCACAGAATAAATATGGTCATATCAGTAGATTGTATAGGAGTCGTTCTTATGCATTTTCACTTTACTGGGTACATTCAGTAATTCATGTTGTAGGGAGGGCAGTTTTTGAGGGAATCTCTTACACCTGTGGGACCAGTGTGTCCAAAAATTAGGTGGGAAAGGTAGATCCAAACTAAACTGACGCATTCACCACATTCAATATGACGTGAAGTGGGATAATACCCAGTTAACATGATATCAACTTCCATTCACTTGAATAGATGTGGAACACATTAACTGTGCATTTCCCTGCTCCTCACTTTAATTGGGGTCATAGAAGTTAACATGCAGCAGAGTAAACATGCCTTTCTTATTGTATTTGATTTTTGTCTTTAAGGGATGCACCTCAAGTCCTATATTGTGAATATGTGTACTTTAGAATGAGAAGCCATTCTCAGCTGTACCTCAGTCAGTATGAGTGGGATATGTGATCTCTGATTTTCACAGGGCACAAATATAGATTAGAAAAACATTCTGCGGGGAGTCTAAAGATTCGACGGTGAGGCAGAATAACAAAGCACGAGTATTATTTAACGCAACATATTTCTCTGATTTTGAAATCTGTTTGGCAAGATGAATGATTGCATTCCAAAAAAAATAATGAAATGACTTTACTGTAACTATTCTTTACTAGGTGTGCACACAGCCTGTCACACATGCTTGGTGTTCCTTGCATAATCAATGTTCTCAATTTCAATACTGTCTAAACATTGGGCATTCTTGACACTCTACGGAAGCTGCCCTTGTGAATGTAGCCAGTGACCTCAGTGCTACTGAATCACACGGTCAGTTCTCCCTCATGGTCCTTTCTTTCACATTTCATTAGCTCGTCATTTAGCTGACTTCCCCCTTCTCTGCATTCTTTGTCTTGGCATGGAAAAGTTATCTCCTGGCTTTTATTTCACCTTTGAGACTGTTTTTTGTTGCTAGTTCTTCATCATTTAGTGTGCTGTGCTTTGGGGGTCTGTTGTGGATGCTGTCTTGATCTCATTATAAAATATGTTTCCTGTCTGACCTTGCTAAAAGGTCTGGGTTCAGTTATAACCTTTGAGTTCTTCTAAAATGCTCAGCAAGCTTGTTCTGTAGACCAATCCCTTTTTATCCGTCTCTGAGCTCTGCCTCTTTTAGATATTTTCTTTTTATACCATTTGGAATTCATTCACTAAAGAGGAATATTTGTTATTGCAACATATAGTTAGTGTTATGAAGGCAGCTTCTTTTTTCATTGACTTGCAAATGTACCTAAGGCTTAGTTTGTTCCCTTAGAGTAGTTAGGGCCACTACTCATAATACTTGAAGGTATAGAGGACCTACACTACATACAATCTCCTACTAATCATTCCCAGTTCTTTTAGAGCCAAACCTTGTGGTGTGTTCCTTCACAAAATTGCTCTGGTGTGCTATTTCCTACAGCAGCGGTGCACGACCCCACACAACCCCACAACGAGGTAAGGGAGGGGGGCGCACCGACAGAGGAGAGCAGGCAGGGGGGGGGGGGGGGGCGCAGCAAATAAAGTTTGCATAGCCCTGTCCTACAGAGTGCTACTTTTCATCAAAAGACCCACTGATTAGCCTTTATAGCTTGTAGCCTTTTTCATTGCGATCTATTCAAATATTTCATAACAATTTTAATATTTCTTCTCCCAAATCACCTTCTTGGCTCACCATAAATAGTATTCTGCATTTGTTACAGCATTACCCTATTTGTCTTGAAGGCTGTCTCCTTTCTGCTAAATAGGTATATAATGCTGCTTAACATCTAAAACCTTTTTATTAAGTGTCCTGTAACTCTCAAAAGGGCAGATTAATCAGGAGTCAGTACGGGTTAGCACGCGCGCTCCAATTGACTTGAATTGCTGTTGGCACCAGATCAGGTACTCTATCTAACCTGTACTTGTGCTTGATGAATCTGCCGCTCTAATGTTTATAGGACACTTAATAAAAAGGTTGTAGTTGTTAAGCAACAGTATAGCTTTACTGCGCAGAAAGGAAACAGCCTTCAAGACAAATACAGTAATCCTGTAACAAATTCAGAGTAATATGGGGAGCCAGGAAGGTGATTTCGGGACAAGAGATATCTACACCATAGGGATAAATTCAATATTTTCCAAAGAATCCGTATTCATCCAAAAATCCCCATTGACTTCTGAGCGCTTCCCTTATGAGTTGGTGGGTGGATTTGTTGGTGGTCTATTCTTTAAATTGACACAACCTTTGCTATGAAGTACATTTTCCCTAATTATTAGAATAATATGTGTAACGGGTTTTCCCCCCCCAATCGCAGATATAGTGTGGGGGTGCAGGAAACATATAGTGTTACTCGGTGTTGTGCATTACCTGTTGGCTCACAGGAGGGCTGAGCTTCCGCCACGGGGAACCTGGGGCAATTATACTATGGACAACCACTTACATTTGGTGCAGCGCCTCCACCTGCGATGGCTCCCACCAAAGGGGGAGTGGTTCCTCGCAGGACAAACACAATAATTACATAGACAGCATGTATATTAACCATAACCTTTTACTAACATGCATATGACACCTCACATTGATAATAACCTGTGTCCCTCTCATGAGGAGACACTAACCACGACGTCTCGCAGGACGCTTCCCCAACACCAGGTGATCCCACCCAGTGTCCAAAGAACCCCACCCAATGTCCCGCACTCTTGCAGAGAGAGTCAATGGATGACTGCGCAGTCACAATTAAGCTAAGGGCCCGGTGGTGCACTTATGTATTGTAGATACCTGCCGAGCACTCCGGTGCTCGGGTCAGCAATACTTCACAAAGGATCAGTCGGGCGATGCCTCCTTCTGATCCTCCAACCGAACTCCTGGCACGTGGACCGTCAGGGTGGTCCCACTCTGGAATAGTCTCTACGGACCCTAACGTGGGTCCGAACCGCTTCACAGGAACAGCAGCAGCCGCTGAGTCCCTATCTATCTAAGTGGCACGCACTATACTATAGGCCGTCCCTATAGCACAGCAACCTGTAGTGGCTTTGGGGAAACTCCTAGGGGCCTACAGGGGGTTAATGACCTGTCCCACTCCCCTAACTATCCACGTCCCCTAAGCCTCACTAATCCCAGCGCCTGCAGCAACAAGCTGTGACCCACTGGATGTTGGCAGCCAACGTGCTGCGCAACAAGGTGCCTGCCTGTCAGACCTCACAGCACTGACAGCCGTGACTCTGACAAGGCAGCACTCTAACACTAAGGGCAGCGTCCCTATCTTGGGCCTCCCTCAGCAATTACCCACTACCCTAGTGGGGGGTTGGGGCCTACCTGGGGTGTGGGTACCTATAGGGCCGCGGGAGCTGTACTCGCTCCCCGCACCCTTCCTTCCCTCACAGCTCCCCTGCTCCAACGGACTAACCTGAGTGACAGGGTCCCTCTCTCTAGAGCAGTCCCTGGCAACACTCTCAGAGGACACTCAGCTACCTCAGACACTGTGGGTGCTGACCTAGTACAGTGAGTCCTGGACTCCTGTACCCTACCTCCTTCCCTGGGCTGCTCCGGTCTCTGACTAACACCTAACGTGGTGCAAGCGCGCGAAATGTATCTCTTTTGCAGGGACAGCTTAAGCCCTATTGGCTCCCTGGCATCACGTGGGGCGCGCAAAGGCTCTTGGGATCTGTAGTCCCAGCTCAGAGCCTTCCCTGATAGGCTAGGGCTTCGCGGGCTTTTCCTACCCTGCACTGCGCTTGCGCAAGCTTTCTCTGACTGCCTCAACCTTCCCTGGGCCTTCCCTTCTCTCGCGCGACTTTGTCCTGTCTCTGGGGCTCTTCCTGCGCGTGCGCGACCACTGCGCATGCGCGAACTAAGGGGCAATGGCAGCGCCCTCTTCGCCAGCCGCCGGGACCTCAGAGACACGACCGCGGCCTTAGCAACGGCCCGATCGCGTCCCCGGCAACCGGCCGCATGTGGGGGAAGCCGCGCTGCTCCCTGCTTCGGCCCCCACCCTTGGAACCAGCCGTCGGGTCCGTCGCTGGCTCCGGCGGCACCCGCAATCGGGCTGCTCCAAGGGAGGGGGGTCTCCAGGACCTGATGGGGCCCAGGGCTACATATGGTTGCACTGAGCCTCCAGTTTTGTAGTGGGCAAGACCATCAGCTAAAATAAAGTAGTATTAGGGTGCATAGTTGAAGAACTATTGAATCAAATGCTTTATTGAAGCATTTAGAATATACTGTTCAGTTGTATTCTTACAGTTAAATTAAAAAAATACATACAAAATGCTTTGCAGTGTGTAATAAAAGTGTAAAAGGGAGAACATTGAGTTGAAAATCACAAAATAGGTCATTTTTGTCTTTATGCAAGAAATAGAAGATAGCTCAAGGTTCAAAATGGGACTGTTTACATGGAAGCAGACTTTGTTGAACTCTCTCTCACGGGAAGTGTTTTTCATGATGAAAATAATCTCTCTTGTGGTATTGTGCTGTTTCATACAAATCTGACTCCCTTTCAAGTATGCTAAAAAGTAAAGAAAAGCCATCCTGAAGGAACAATGTTGATGCCAAAGAGATATTGAAAGCCAATTGCAGAGTAACATTACAGGCAGGGCCTAAAACCAGCTTGCTTTGGGGGAAAATTGAGGTACTGTACACTTTCTTGCCTGGGAGAGAATTTTCACATTGCATAAAGGTTACCCTGGGGCATTCTTCAAAAGGAACAGAATTACCACTAGGCCACTTCTACAGAAAACCGTAAGTAGAACAGCATGTCTCCGTGTGTCTTCTATGATAAAAGGGGTGACGTTCTGGCGCAAAACAAACGGCACCAAATGTACAGTATTAACAACAACAAAATCCTATTGATTTCAAAAGGATTTTAGTCTCTGATTTTGTGCTCCATAATTGCACCATGTTTGCTTTGATACATAGACCCCTCTGTCTTAACAGTTAGTTACAGTACATGCTAAATCCAGACATCCAGACACAAACTATTTATGTTTCACATATGAAGTGGCTCAGTAGATCTGGTGACTGTATTATGTATATTTTGGCTATGTTAAATAAAGTAGAATACAAATAGCCTTCTGTACATACAGAATAATCTTTGAAGAAAATCATATTTAACGAAAAAATGACACAAAGGTTATACGGATGCAATGGAGAGTCTTTTTTTTTTTTACTGAAGAGATGTACAATGCAAACTTTTAGCATCCATTGCATTGATACAGCCTGTTAGGCAGGTTACATAAGAAGTGCTATCTACTCTGAATGTTTGTTCTGCATTAATTGGCAACTTATTTTGTTGGGTAAGCACCCTACTTTTCCTCATGTATGGTATGAAACCAGTACAAGCAACCGTTTTACTTTTGGCCACATTATTTAATGCCATCAATAATCACTATTAATAGCATGGCATAGTAAATTTAAGCCGGGATTCAAGGGGCGATGAGGGCTATTATTGTACCCTATTCTAGTGAGCTGCCATGGAGTTACCTGCGGATCAGGGTGTAATATCCCACACCCCGGCTATAAGACTCCCAGCCTGGCTTAACCTCTACTTTCTTATTGTATTTTTATGTCCATTTCATTTTCATAACACTGGGTTTATTTGCAAAAATTATTAACCTTTCCAGTGTTCTTATGATGTTCAGGAAATGTCACAGGCGCTACCACTCATGATCCTTATAACGTTTTTGCTTATGTCTAAAGCACATCAAAGCCCGCAATCTGGGAGTGACGTGGCTCTTACTGGTGAGGACTTCCTCATATGTTGCCACTGATCTGGTACAAAAAAAGACAACAAAAAAACAAAACTTCGTAACCTGCAGTAATTTGCCTCGAATGATTTGCCTGGTTTTATATTCAAGTAAATGTATTTTTGTAATAGTTTCTCCATTCTATTTAATTATGGGTGTGGTTAGGCCAACAATGACCTAATGTCTTTAAATGGTTTGGCATGACAATAAAAGACCAGTCTAAATGTCAAAATGAAAGCATGATTTTCATGCTCTGTACATATAATTATCCTGCAGATGCAGTTAGCTTAGGGTCATCTAATGAAAACAGTGAATCTTTGCCCGATCACGATGGACAATTTTGTTATTGCTAAAGATTTGGTTGGTGCAATAATCCCTATTTGTATCTATTCGTTCATTTATAAATCCTAACAAAGGCTGAACGTGTCAAAGACAAAAGTTTCTTTATATAGCAGCATGCTGTGATGGAAACATAAGACTTTGTAGAGGATTACGTATTCAAATATCAGATGTCCTTAAAGCAGCAGTCAAAGCTGCCGTTTTTGTATTTATTTTTTCATTTGTTTTTTTCCCCCTTTAAATGTGCATCAATACAACCCACAGAATGAGAAGTAATTAGCTAAATTGCTGATCGATTCGTTCTCCTGTGATCGATCGGCGAAGATTCAGCTCGGGGGTTCACTAAATGGCTGTCGGTGCAACAGAAGAGTATCAAAGATGCAAAGTTCTGTAGAGAAGTTCATGTGACCAGGCAGTCACTAGATACAATTGGTGCACTGCTAGAGAGGGGACAGGGCTCAAAAAGGGGTGTGTCAGAGCCTGTTTCAGAAGAGGAAGGGGGTGTGACTTTGCAAATGGTTGCTGTAGAAAGTAAAACGCTTGTTACATTGAATTACTTTTATGTATTAGAGGTTTTTTTTTTAAATGCTTCACGTATTTTCTCATAGTACAGAACTGATTTATTTTAAAAAAAACACACGTAGGATATTGCTTGGTCGGCAGCTTTAATGCAAAGGTACCTTATGCATATTATCCGGTTATAACTACACCAGTAAACAGCTGGTGGATTGGTGGACTAGCGTGGCTGTTGCAATGGCATACTGATCCTTTTGTGCAGTAAATCATCAGTCAAGTGACCTCCTTTACACCGGCAGGAGTATGTCATTTGTTAGACTGGTATCTCCATGGGACTGACCTGAGAGTGCTAACGGAGATAGGATGTTGGTTCATACCGTGACGTTTTGCATTGCAGCTGCTAATATCCGTCATTCTCTTTGAGTATATTGCTTTACAGAAGCTGCCTTCCTTCACATTAACACCCACCTCAGGTAACAACCTTCACAAATAGAAAACACAAACTTTCATACCGTAATTTCAGAACATGCCAAATCCGCTGTGGTCGATGTGGCTTAGAAAAAATGTGTTACACGTTGACATCAAAGGATTTATTTAACATTGGGAAAAGGCTATTTTGACCATATTTTAGAAAGAATTGTACAATATTTATACTTAGAATTCAGAAACGGTTATTTAAATAAATAATTTATTTAAATGGAAAGGAGAACTATATGTTTATCAATGAACAATGTAGTGGTACACTGGGGTGATAAATTAAAAAGTAGTTGCACTCTGTACCCCATAGTACCATCACACTTCATGAACCACCAACAACGTGTGTATGTGTGTGTGTGTGTGTGTGTACACCAGGGTCCATCCTTCTGTTAGCACTCTATCTCATTTTATACATCAATATGAAACTTGTGTATAATTATGAAGGACATTGTTGCATTTGTATATTTCCCAAATGTTTACCCCTGAATTTGGCCAACACCTTTTTAGTCTCCATCGCTGAGCTGTGTTTATTCCATTGCCCCCTTAAATAGCAACTTGGATATTGTGGCTATTCCTGAGACATGTTACAAAGTTAGGAGTGGGACATAGCTATACCGGGTTACACAATATTTAGAAAGGACAGGAAAGGAAAGGAGGAGGAATTGCCCTTTATGTTAACAACATCAAGGGTACTTCAGTACAAGGTACTGGAGAAAAGACTAAGTCACTTTGGGCAACCCTAAAAACTGGTGAGAAGGTTGTCATTTGTACTGGTGTGGTCTACAGACCTCCAGGATGAGAGGAAGAATTGGGTAACGTATTAAATTAGGACATCGCTAAGATGATAATTAAAGGGGAGATAATCATTATGGGAGACTTCAGTCTGCCAGATGTTGACTGGCAAGTGTCTTTCCAGGTTTAGCCAGAAACACCCCACAGTTTGCACACTCCTGTTTTAGAGGTTGGAAAGGAGAGGGGGGATATGATGACAACTCACATATTTAAAGGGATTCCACAAAGTACAGCAGAGAAGCATATTTCAAAGAAACAGGAGCTCTAGAACAAGAGGTCATTCTCTGCAGCTGGAGGGTGGCAGGCTGAGGGGACATGTGAGGAAGTACTTTACTTCTTCACTGAAAGGGTGGTGGATTCATGGAATGTCCTCCCAGCAGAGGTGGTAGGGGCTAATACAGTAAGGGAATGAAACATGCTTGTGATAGACATAAGGTTCTCCTGTATATGAAAGAAAGCCGCGAATCAAACAGGGTCCGAGGTTTAACAACAGATAGAAAAATGGGCAGACAATGCGGCCAAGTGGTCTGCCATCAAATTCTATGTTTCTGTGGAATTAAATGGAATTTGTTTTCTTTCTTAAAGAAAATAGATCAAACAAATTCTATCTATTGCATGCACTTTATAGAAAATGGTAAATCCACCTGGTAGGAAATAGTGCTTTCATAGAAAATCTGTCCATGTTAATGTTATGAGAGCTGGTATAGAAATTACTCTCCTACTTAACAGGATGCCGAAGATGTTTTAAAAAATATTTATGGTTCTTTGTGGAAAAACAATTATTCCTGGTAAGTTTTGTGTCACTTCCTATATACAGCTCCGACAAGCATACACTGGGCTTGTATACTTTTTCTTGAGAATATGTACATATAAGATATTTAGGGTATAGGTCATTCATTATTAATGCTCAAGTATTTATATATCTGATACACATATTGTGTCTCTCTCGCTTCACTATCAATAAATTAACAATCAATCACATTGTTTCAATAGGCAGTACAACTGCAAAGATTAACGGCAAAGTCAACATATGTTTGCAGTGAAGTACAGGAGTTCATGCTTTCAACACATGCAAAAACAAATTCAATGGAACATACATATTGCTTCCATAGTCTAATTATAGGAACATGCCCAATGGTTGGTGTGTGTGTGTGTGTGTGTGTGTGTGTGTGTGTGTGTGTGTGTGTGTGTGTGTGTGGCCCTGGTAAGATTTTGGGCTATATATCTTTCTCCTACTGGTGTAAGTCCTGCTAAGGGCAGGCCGCCAGTAGTTATCATGGGTTTCCCCCGCTTCAAGCCCTGCCTTGATTGGTGGAGGTAGGCCCCCTGAGTCTGTGTGGAAGGCAAGAGACACAGGGGAGGGGCCTGCTGACATCATCTGTGTATGTATGTATCTGTGTATGTGTATGGATCTGTGTGTGTATGGATCTGTGTGTGTGTGTGTATCAGCCACAGCCACTGTGTGTATCAGTGGCTGTGTGTGTCTGTGCAGGCCAGCAGTGGCTGTGTGTGTTTGGTCTGTCTGTGTGAGTGTCTGTAGGTCAGTGACTGTGTGCGTCTGTGCAGGTCAGAGAGAGGGTGGGGGGGGGGGGAGAGAGAGAATAGAGGGGGTTGGGAGAATATATGAAATCTGTATGGACATTCATAACGGTTTTATTTTACCTATAGGCGATAATATTTTTAGTGGGTCACGAAGGAGAAGTTCAAAAATAACCGGGTCACGGAAAAAAAAGTTTGGGAAACGCTGTGCTACATGATCTAAGTGGACTGCATGAACTGTCTCATTTACGACCAAGTGTACTGTATGTTACAATTTACTCCATGTATGGGACTTTATATACTGTATACATACAAGTTACCTTTGTTATTACTCTGTAGCTCTGGTCTTTGGACTGTTGAGTTCAGTTCTTCTCTACGTATACAGAAAGGCCCCGCTTCTTGGCGATCCGCCGATATGGCGGTACCGAGAAGGGGGTCGCTGTGTCTGCGCATGCGGAGAACGGGCCGGTCCGAGGTCGCGCATGCGCAGAAATGGGGGGGGTTTGCCGAGGTTGCGCATGCGTAGAAGTGCGAATGGCCAGTCTGCGCATGCACACACACCAAAAATCACCAGTTCAACTTTCCGCCTGGCCCTTAGATCGGAACCCGCTGCATGCCCGGGCTCTCCTGTATGTACAGTATATGTAACATCTCCCCCGCCCCCGGCCAACAGAAGGGGTCCACTCCAAAGGGTCTAGTTGTGCGCCTGGATGCAGTTCTCTGTATTTCTGTTCCCATATTACGGCTCCCTGCAGGAATGTAAGCTGGGGAAGCCAGGTATAGTTAGGATCCCTGTTAGGAAATAGCTGCAGGACAGGGACTTTGGGAGCAGGAGAATAAGGGTGGGAATTAGGGAGCAACTAGTGTTAAAAAGTGTATTAAGTGTTGCTGACCGGGGTAGCTGGTAGTTCTGTTATGTTACCTGCAAATTTGAGGGTACCCGTCTGTACATAAGGACGGGGTGGGAGATGTTAGTCCAGTGCAAGTCTATGGGGAATCTGCGCTCTGCGACCATGTTGTATATCCAGCCAGTGTTAAAGCAGAGTAAAAAAATGACCTGTTTTGAGGCTTTTCGAGGTCCCAGTGTCATAGAGACATGAAACTTCGGAAGTGTAAGTTTTCGGTGGGATATTTGGGTCGAAATGTATTCCTTTTGTTTGCAGGAGTTCAGGGGACAAAGTTAGCGGAGGTCCAGTAATTCTCCCTGACGTGCAGGCAGGGCCGCCATCAGAAATCATGGTGCCCAGGACAAATGAAAGGAGCAGGCCCCCCCCCCCCACCCCCACCTCGCACCTACCAAGAAAAAATATTTTTTAGCGTGCAACTTTTACTTAATTGTTTTCGTCTAATTGTAATACGGAAAAAAAAACATTACAATGCAACCTCTTTATTGTTATATTTTCAACAAAAGACAGGTGACTGCCTGCCTGGGTGGGTGACTGGGTGGGTGGGTGACTGCCTGCCTGGGTGGGTGGGTGACTGCCTGGGTGGCTGCCTGCCTGGGTGGGTGACTGGGTGGGTGGGTGACTGCCTGCCTGGGTGGGTGGCTGCCTGCCTGGGTGAGTGACTGGGTGGGTGGGTGACTGCCTGCCTGGGTGGGTGACTGGGTGACTTGACTGGGTGGGTGGGTGACTGACCTCGTGGGTGGGTGGGTGACTGGGAGGTGGGCAGCTTGGGGAGGCGAGACTGGCGGGCTAAATCCGTGGCTGGAGACGGGTGAGCGGGGGAAGCAGGCTTGGCGGGCACGCGGGGGAAGCAGGGTTGGCAGGCACGCGGGGGAAACAGGGTTGGCGGGTGCAGGCTCGCCACGGCGCTTCCCCTCCATCACACGTTGGGAGCGGGGGGGAGCAGGCCCACAGGCAGCAGGCCGGACACCCTGCTTTCCCTGTGCATACGCGCCGGGACCTCGGCTCTGCGCATGCGCAAGGGAATCGTCACCATTTTTGAAACTTTTTTTCTTTCTAATAAAACGGGCATGGCCGCGCAAGGGGCCCGGGTGGCCGAGTCCCCTGACTCACGGGGCCCGGGAAGCCAACCCCGGCAGACCCCTCTGTTGGTGGGCCTGCGTGCAGGCATGATTTGCGGGATCGCGAGGTGAATTACATCAGGGCTCTCCAGTGTCCCCAGAATCCTGGTTTTCGAGCCCAAGTATCCCAGACTAATTTCCCTCACAGGTATAAGGTTCCCCAATGGCTATACTTTATTAAAGTATGTTTTTAAAATGTTTTATACTGTAGGTATTAATGTTTGATACAGTATATATGAGTCTCTATACAGTATGCCTGGCATTAACATAGGTGCCTGGGTGTCTGCATAGACAGTGAAGTTCAAAGGAGGAAGGATGTCTAGAGGTTAGAGAACCATTTGGTGTGCAGGGAAAGGCTACGTGTCAGTTCCAGAGACCAGGGGGCACCCAACTGGGGCCCCTTTGTGACTTCCAGACCTGGTGAAGCCGGCAATGGGTTAGCTGGGGGAAGATGCTGCTTGTGGGCGCATTTCCCATTGGCTAATTCATATTTCCCGCCCACCCGTTTTTTCAAGCCCGCTTGGCACACCCCCACCTTCGACATCAGCAGCCAGATGAGCCCCTGTTATGATTGGCTAGTGGGAAAAGTTCCCATGCTCTGATTGGCCGCTAGTCACTGTTCCATGTTAGACATAGTTCACCGAGGTCTATGTAAGGGACTGCCCAATCAGAGAGCTCTCTCTCTCGGTCTCTTAGACTGACAGGCAACCTTGGGACTGGGTCCAGTGAAGCACCGGCAGGTTTTCCCACGTGTTTTGCACCCAATAGCAAAGCACTAGGCAAGGAGGTGCCGGGGAAGCCTAGCCTAGCTGAGGACAAGTTCTGAGGAATAATGTTACTTGTTCCAGGCTTATTCCAGGGACGTGGTAAGCCTTTGCAGGCTAGATTTCCTCCCCAGACCCACAGTAAGTGTGTATTTTGTCTGTATGTTGTATTTCATTGTGTGTACGCGGGTTTACCCGAATAACCCTCATTTTATTCCAGCACCTTGTTTTGCCGAGTGAATGATCCCAGAAAGGTATAAAAGTGTTACAAGTTCTGGTCTCCTGTGACATATCCAATGGCGGTTTTTGAGGAATCCGCGTGGATTAAAACTGACCAAATCCATGTGCGGATTTTACACCTAATTTTGGGGGGAAAATGCGAGAAAATCCGGGAAACCGGATGTGGGTAGATTCGCCCGTCTCTGATGGTAATGTTACCGGCCTTGGGAAAGGATACACCCTGTGCTGTAAAGTGCCGAATACACACCTGTACTCCGATTACCGTCCTCTGGGACACAGATAGGGAAATCTGTGGGACGGATTCATCTTTATCCTCCCTCTACTCATCACATAGGTGTCCTACAAAACTTATATTACTATAGGGAGAGGTTATAGGAGCAGTTAGGGGAGGAGTTATAGGAAGTGGTTATTGGAGCAGTTAGGGGAGGAGTTATAGGGAGCTGTTTTTGGAGCAGTTAGGGGAGGAGATATAGGGAGCAGTTAGGGGAGGAGTTATAGGAAGAGGTTATAGGAGCAGTTAGGGGAGGAGTTATAGGGAGAGGTTATAGGAGCAGTTAGGGGAGGAGTTATAAGGAGAGGTTATAGGAGCAGCTAGGGGAGGAGATATAGGGAGTACTTATAGGAGCAGTTAGGGGAGGAACTAATTGAGCAGTTTATTAGGAGCATTAGGGGAGGAATTGCTCAACGCAACTTGTTTAAAGCAGCAATAAGGATTTCATTTTTTTTTAATTATTATTATTTTTTTATTACAGGATTGAAGCAGGGGATCCCTGGAGCTGAACTGTGTTAACCCTAGCAGGTGGCAGTATCTCTGCAGTCAGAGAAACTGTGTGCCTAATATATTGGTGGCGTTTCCATGTCCCGCGTCACATGGGCCAATAGGACGCTTTGATGTCAATCCTCGCAGCTTCCTATTAGCCCGCCTGACCGGGACATTTAAACTGAGAAGAAATACCGGCGCCATCAACGGAGGTAAGTATCTCAGGAAGCAGGGGGTCCCCGGTGCTGAAATAAACACAGTTTAGCTCCAAAAAATCAATGCCAAAAGAAAAAAATGAATGAAATAAAAACAAACCCCGTATTGCCTCTTTAAAGCTGCAGACCAGGCAATATCCTACATGTGTTGATTTTTTTTTTTAATAAATCAGTTCTGTACTATTAGAAAATACTTGTAGCATTTTTTTTCTTTTTTTAAACAACACTGAATTACATTTTTTATGTATTTTAATGTAACAAACATGTTTTGTTTCCATAGCAACCATTTACAAAGTCACATCCCCTTCCTCTTCTGAAGCAGGCTCTGGCACACCCGTTTTTGAGCCCCGCCCTCTCTCTAGCGCTGCACCAATTGTATCTAGTGACTGCCTGGTCACATGATCTTCCCCACATAACTTTGCATCTTTGGTCCTCTTCTGCTGTACTGACAGCCATTTAGTGAACCCCCGAGCCGAATCTTCGCCTATTGATCACAAGAGAACGGCTCGATCGGCAACGTAGCTAATTATGTATCATTGTGTGGATTGCATTGATGCACATATTAAAGGGGGGAAAAAAATGTAAATTAAAAAAAAAAAACGGCACTTTGGACTGCAGCTTTAAAGAAACTCAAGTAATTAAATAATATTCCCGCATCTCATCAAAGAGAAAATTCTTCACACACCTCTCACAGATATTTTTTTCTTTACAGCGACGGAGAAAGCTTTACATTTCAAATCACACCCTTTCACTATTTAGTTCACTTATTTAATAGGCACCCTTCCCCCCCCCACCCTCCGGCCGTGTAACCAATAATTCCTGTGTAATTATTGACTTCAGGATAAAATTTCTGGCAACGCCATTCAGATGAGAAATAGACGACAAATTTCGCCGCTGCGTAGGAGAAACTGCCAGCGTAAAATGCTTTACTCTTAATTGAAAAAAAAAGCTATTTTATCTTATTTCACATCACGGTACACTGCTTATTTCCAAGCAATGACAGGCTATGGCGCAGGCTGGATTATCTGACAATTGCTACTTTCAACCTAAATGACAATTGCTTGTAAAATACAGATTATGAAAGCAGCAAGGGTAGGGAGAGAGCGATATATATTTCCCCCGTCTTGATAATTTAATTCCAGGCCGGCGGAAATAATACATTTCTGTCTGACTTGGGAATTTACATATATCCAGCCAGCAAAGGCTTGTAAGAAAATAAATTGAATTACGCTGATATTTTGCCCCTATTTGAAGTCATTTTGACCCCTGTATCCCCTTCTTCAAAGCTATAGGTTGTAGGCCCTTTTCGCATTGAATGGAGAGTGCGGAAATCTATTATTTAACCGCCAAAATAGCTCAAAGGAGCAATCCCAGCAATATCCTACACGTGTGGTTTTGTTTTTTCAAATAAAAAAGTTCTGTAGTATTAAATAATACTTACTACATTTTGTCCAACTCTTAATGGCATTTTTTTATGTTATAATACACTGAGCATCCGTTGATCTCTATAGCAGGTTTTAGCCACCTCTCCAGCAGTGCAAGATCTTTGCAACACTTTCCTGTTTGTGATAACTCGTTGCCAATGTTCCCAGCAGTTAGAGCTGCAGATTATGACAATAGACAATGTTACCTTAGATAAGGGCCAGGAAAAAATAAAGAACAGAAGAGGACATCTTTAATGCAGCCATCAAATATTATTTTATAGTTAGAAATATACCGTTTAAAGTGAAAAATAAATTCTGATTGGATGAAACTTTTCTGGCCGGACGACGAGAGACGAACTTTTTATACTTCTTCACTAATGGAAAAAGTGATGCATCGTATAACAAAATCATTCCGTCAATATCTGCTGCATTTGTTCGGTTTAATATTGCTCAGTTTTAAAAGAGAGAGAGAGAGAGAACGCCTCTTCTGTACAGTATATAATTATCACTAAAGGCCGGTAAAAATAATGCAACGCACTACCCGTCAAAAACATGATTTAACGCGATGTTCGCTTTTGAAGATACACGATGAGGCATAACATGATATTAACTTAGAATAACAATGTTAAGTCACTAATCTAAGGGGGGGGTTCTTGTATCAGAAACACCACTACGACACAACGCATAATCTAATTTCACCACTAATGGTGTCACTAACCGCTCAAAGGTGCAATGGTGTTTACCAGCAAAGTGGTTTCTTTCCCCTTATCCCCCCTGTCCTTATCATACAACAAATACAGATAAGGGGAGGTGAGGAGGGGGGACTCTGGCTGTACAGGTGACATTAATGCCATTTTTAATGAGTTTTAAAGCGTCTTTTGATTTCTATAGCGGGCTTTGGCCCACCTCCCAAGATCGTTGCAACACTTTCATGTTTGTAATCAATATTCCCAGCAGTTTGAGCTGTAAACTGTAACAACAGATAATGTTACCTTAGTAATATAAGGATGCATTGTAGCTGCTGCGTTACACTGACTGAAGCAGCCATTGTGTTAATAACACCATAAGGAAATTTACAGGATCACCAAACGATTGGCAGCTTAGGTAAGAATGTAGAATTATACCAAACCTCACCCCCACTATCTGTGATGGAGAACAGGCAAGGCACCATGCCCTGCTTATCTTTCTTAGTCCTTTTTTCTGTTCTCTTTTCTACTATATCCTTTTCTAACAAAAAAAAACTTTTCTCAAAACAACCTAAACCAACATAACCCACCCTACCCAACCCAACATAACCCACCCTACCCAACCCAACATAACCCACCCCACCCTACCCAACCCAACATTATCCAACCCAACCCAAGATAACCCACCCCAACATAACCTAATCCAACATAACCCAAAAAACCCAACATTATCCAACCCAACATAACCGACCCAACCCAAAATAACCCACCATACCCAACATAACCTACCAAACCCAACATGAACTAACCAACGCAACATAACCTACCAAACTGAACATAACCCAACATAACCCACCCAACCCAACATAACCCACTCTACCCAACCCAACATAACCGACCCTACCCAACCCAACATAACCCAGCCCAAAATAAACCACCCTACCCAACATAACCTACCAAACCCAACATAACCTACCAAACTAAACATAACTCAACATAACCCACCCAATCCAACATAACCCACCCAAATCAAAATAAAAAACATAACCCATCCAACTCAACATAACCCACCCAGCCCAACATAACCCACCCAACCCAACATAACCCACCAAACCCAACATAACACACCCAACCCAACATAACACACCCAACCCAACATAGAGAGGAGTGTGTTACAAACACCTTTACACTGAGAGATCGCGTGTATTAGAGAGGAGTGTGTTACAAACACCTTTACACTAAGAGATCGTGTGTGTTAGTGTGTTACAAACACCTTTAAAACATACAGAACACCTACAAGCTCAAATTTAACCCCCAAAATACCCACAACATATATATAAGCATATAAGTTTCACAGAGGAGTGCTACTAAGCATGGCAATATGTATTTAAAACCAGAGACATAACATAAAACACAGACAAAGCTCAGTGCACATCCAGAAAAACTTATATACGGTACAGTGCCTAAATATACATGTATAAATAACTAATAAATAAAATGGTCTTTTAGTTTAACATTTTGGCCAAATTGTTGTAAGCCCTTGAGCCAAACTTCACGGCAGACCACGTTCAAGGGTCCCTACACTAATATAAATTCTTAATAACCTGTGCATT
>WSYH01010314.1:0-18853 GCA_036426205.1 Ascaphus truei | reverse complement strand
ATATATATATATATATATATATATATATATATATATATATTCAAACAGAAAAAGAGAGAGAGGATCTTCTATCAGCCCTTTGAGAAAGTCGCCCAGCGGTGACGAAACGCGTCAGGGACTCTGATAGCGCGATTACGCCACTACGACGCTGCGCACGCGCACGAGGCCACATCCAGCGTGAGATCTATACAGCGGCCATTCGGAGTGGAGAGCTGTGTTCTTGGACAGCAATCTGACGGCAAACAGCACCCCAGGAATCCGGTGAGTGGTGACTTCTACTGGCAGTCCTGAAGGAGCCCACAGAGACGCAATTCCGCAGCACAGAACCGGATGGTGGTGATATAATCACAATAAAGGGACAGTGTACCCGCATGTTATGTATGCTGTGGAGAAATAAAGCCACTGAACGTTTTTATTATCCTGAAACTATACATGTGGACTGTTCCCTGACCTCGGCTACAGGCCGTCCTGCCACACCACGCTTGGAGCTTTTGGTTTCGGGGGAAAGGGTTGGGAATGCAATCTTATCATTATACTCGAGCCCGGCGGCTACAGTAATCCATCAGGTTTTCCCACCAGACCCCTTCCAAATTAAGAGCGGCACAAGACAGGGCTGCCCCCTTTTGCCCCTCCTGTTCACCCTGCGCATGGAGCCCCTGGCGGCACAGATCCGTGATAACCCGGATATTTCGGGCATAGCCGTTCACTCCCAGATCCACAAGGTGGCCCTGTATGCAGATTATATTTTCCTGTCAATATCAAAACCTCTTACCTGCTTGCCGAACTTGTTTGACTTGCTAGGTAAATTTTATAAAATCTCTGGCTTTAAGATTAACCAAGCCAAATCTGAAACTTTAAATATTAACCTCCCAAAAGATATTGAAAAACTAATCGGGCTTAATTTTAATTTCAATTGGCAAAGCAAAAACATAAAATATTTAGGGGTTTACATTACCAAAGATTATAGAAATATTTATGATGTAAATTACCCCATACTTATCCGGACATTAAAAGAAGACCTGAGAAAATGGGCAACATACAGGATCTCCTGGCTAGGAAAGATTTATAGTGTCAAAATGAACCTTCTCCCTCGCATTCTATATCTATTTCAGAGATTACCGGTGCCACTGAGACTGAAGGAAATACTCTCACTTCAGTCTGCAATCTACATTTATCTGGGGAGGTAAAAAGCCGAGAGCAAATAGATCAATTCTAAAGAAAACTCACCTAACGGGGGTCTAGCAGTACATTGCCTGTTGTCCTGTTAAAAGGCGGCACAATTATGCCAAATTATACAGTGGCAGTGTGACCTAGCATTGAAATGGGGAATTGCCACTGGTTTTTGTTAGAATAATCGCTGCCTCTACTGCACACGTGTATACACACACATGTGTATACACACACATGTGTATACACACACAAACATGTTGTATACACACAATATATACATACACACATGTATACATACACACACATGTATACACACACATGTATACACACACACGTACACATACACACACACACACATGTATACACACACACACACACACACACATACAATGTATACACACAAACATGTATACACACACACACACTATCCCCAGCACCACCACATCAGCACACCGGTATCCCATGCCCCCCCAGCACACTGGCATTCTCGGCTCCCCGCCATTCCCAGCCCCCATCAACACCATCAGCACCCACACATCGCCACCTTTGCACCTCCCCCATCGGCACACCCACATCCGCACCGCCACATCAGCACCAAACCCTCCCAAATCAGCACACCGATACAATCACCATCAGTACAGCCACAGCAGCACTACCACCGCACATGGGCCGCGTGGACCACTCCCCACCCAAATGCCACACCCACACCACAAACATCCCGGGCAACGCCGGGGCTCTCAGCTAGTTGTTTATATTTGGGGATGTATGTATATTTTTATCTTGCACAGCATTAAACATAAGATCAGACATTAGGAATAGTCGCCCTCAACCCTAAGCCCCAATGAGCGATCTGTCAGCCGCGTCAGGGTCTGGGGCTTCATCCCCAGTGTCTGATCTTATGTATGTTTCCCGTATTGTGTTATAATCCCCTGTATTATATTGTTACATGTGTAAAGCACTACGTACATTGCTGGCATTATATAAATAAAATACACCCTTGCCAAACAAAAATGTCTGTCCCTTCTTTTATCATATCGCAGTTAAGGACACAGCCTCAATGACACAAGAGCACACACAGATATATACATAGACCTATAATCACAATGGGGCAGATGCACCCAGCGCCGGTACAGGGTCAGCGCACCCAGTCTGGTGTTAATTCTCTTTGACTTGAATAGGAGTTAATGGATCGGGTGTGCTGACCCTGTACCGGTGCTTGATGAATCTACGCATGTGTCATTGAGGCTATGTCCTTAAACTGTGCTAGTTCCGATCAGGACACTGTGGCAAGGAAAAAATCGGAAGTCTCTGTGTGATAGTGACCCAATCGGCACTATTGCAGTATAATGAATAACCCTCATTGGGTGCATATGTCTGTGCATGTATTTATGTATATACACATATAATGACAGCCTAACTCACTGGGATTACAGTAAGAAAGTATATATAAATATGATCCCACGTCACAGACATTTCATATTACACTAGCGCCTGCGCCCACAGCCCGGGCCTCCACCAGGGGGCGACAGCTGGGACTCCAGTCCTGGTGCAGAGGGGGCCTCCTGGAAGGTGCTACAGAGGGGGCCTGCTGGAGGCTGTCTTTAGAGCTGCCTGTCTGAAGAGGGAGGCTTCCCTGACAGGCACCTCTCAGGGCAGCTCTGCAGGCCCCCTTAATCCTCCAGGGGAGCAGGTAGGCAGTGGGCTCCTTCCCCCCCCCCACCCCTCCCACCTTCTCTCTTTCTCCCCCTCTTTTCCTCCCCCCTCCTCTTTCTCTCCCCCATCACCTCTCTCTCCCCATTAGAGGATAAGGAGGAGGTGCTGCACGAGAGACATTTTGTTGTTTAAATGATAACAAATAGAAAGAATGTGAAATTATAATAGTAATAATCCCAGAAGGGCATGACATTACCTGGCCATGAATGGACGTAATTAACATATATAAGCACAACGTAATGTATAGCAGCCAGAGAATCGCTTTATTTGGGAAAAATTACAAGGTGGAAATGTTGCTGTAAACTGATAAAATCGAGTCTGCAAACGTCACAGCACCTGGGGAATTCTGGGTAACCGCGGTTGCCGGCGCATGTTATCTGTTTGGTAAATCCTAATATACAGCAGCTTCACAAAATAGTGCCAGCGTTCATGAGGAAGAACAGGGGTATAGGGCTATTAGAAGGGCCATTATAGGGGATGTGAGCTGCTTATAGAGCATTGGGATATAACCAGCCCCTAATAAAATCCCTGCATACTGTGTGTTCTGGGGAATTTGCTGTTATGTTTTTGGAGTTTTAGGGACTTATTAACCCCTTGAGTGCCACCGCCGCTACGGCACAGTGTGGTCATGTGATCACAGTATGGTCGGGGTGTTTGTGGTCAGCGCACCCAGTCTGGTGTTAATTCTCTTTGAATTGAATAGGAGTTAAGGATCTGGGTTGCTGACCCTGTACCGTGCTTTATGAATCTACGCATGTGTCATTGAGGCTAGTGTCCTTAAAACTGTGCTAGTTCCGATCAGGACACTGTGGCAAGGAAAAAATCGGAAGTGTCTGTTGTGATAGTGACCCCAATCGGCACTATTGCAGTATAATGAAAACCCATTGGGTGCATATGTCTGTCATGTATTTATGTATATACACATATAATGACAGCGCAACTCCATGGAACTTCACTGGATACAGTAGAAAGTAATAGTATAAATATGATCCACGTCACGACATTTCATATTACACTAGCGCTGCGCCCACAGCCCGGGCCTCCAACCAGGGGGCGACAGCTGGGACTCCAGTCCTGGTGCAGAGGGGCCTCCGGAAGGTGCTACAGAGGGGGCGCTGGAGGCTGTCTTTAGAGCTGCCTGTCAGAAGAGGGAGGCTCCCTAAAGGCACCTCTCAGGGCAGCTCTGCAGGCCCCCTTAATCCTCCAGGGGAGCAGGTAGGCAGTGGCTCCTTCCCACCCCCCACCCCTCCCACATTCTCCTCTTCTCCCCTCGTTTCCTCCCCTCTCCTCTTTCTCCCCCATCACCTCTCTCTCCCAATTAGAGGATAAGGAGCGAGGTGCTTGCACGAGAGACATTTTGTTGTTTAAATGATAACAAATAGAAAGAATGTGAAATTATAATAGTAATAATCCCAGAAGGCAGGACAGTTACCCTGGCCATGAAATGGAGTAATTAACATTATAAGCAGCACAACGTATGTATGAGCAGCCAGAGAATCGCTTTCTTTGGAGCCATTGGAGGAAACGTGAAGAGGGTCCCTCCTCCGTTTCCACTGGTTAGATCGCGTCGGGAGCTCCAGGAACACAGGACGTGATCTAACCCCGGTAAAACAACACGCACACACGTAGTCAACTATGTCCTGGGCAATCAGAGGGTTAAATCCGCGCTGAAGGCGGTGTCCGAAAACTCCCATTCCCGTGAGCGGAGCATTTGGAATAATCCCTTAATGAGGCAGATGGGATGATGGGGAGATGGAGGGGAAGGGAAGGGGGGGCCATTATGCACAGAGGAAAAGGGTTCCCAGCTTACTGCGCTTGCCCACGGTATCTTGGTTCTTACATTGATGATGTCATTTAAAAGGTGAGCAAACCCACATAGTTATCCAAAGATAATCTCTGTAAAGAACTGTAATACTTTACCAAATGTAACGGGCTAAAAAAAAAAAAGTTGTCTGCCATGTTTGTTTGTTTGGAATTACAAAATGGTCATGTTGTTGAGGGCCTTTAAATGGGTGGGATTGTCAATGTTTCCTCTGCACTGATGCCCTCCCCCCCCATCCTAGGGCCAATCATAATAAGGGATGGATGAGAGGGGGCTTTCCTGTGCAATCTACTGTAGACACCAGTGACATTCCCTCCCAAATCTCAGCTCCCCATGATGTTCGTGTGTTGATTCAGTGGTGCGGTTACTAACATGTGTGCGTGGTTAAAAGAGCATCAGATGCTGCACATTAGGGAAGGGCTGACACCATATTGATGAAGGCTAACCCGGAGAGATCGTTATTATATTCATCTGTGAATTCCAGGGGCAGGCGGAGAGAGAAGTTGGGGGCGGAGTCGAGGTACATTCCCCACCCCCCACTCCCCCCACCGGTGAGGCTCGCCTCCGGCCGGATCACCCCTGCCAAAATCATCAACATGGCCTTGCGTGAGCTCAAATGGCTTGTCTAGTGCACCGCGAGTTAGATGGCCGCACGTGAAAATTTACACAGGTAAACCATAGCCCAGGAGAATAACTGGCCCGACACCCGTAGTAGGTCTCCGGATATCAAATCGTACAATTTGTCAACCCGCGATTAGGAGCCACGCAGGGCAGTAGACAGCATTAGCCCTCATTCACTGCAGAGGGGCCATTGTACACCTCTCAGCCTATTGCTCTGCAAAACGCTACTGCTATTTGACGCACCTCTGGCAATGAACGTGGTGACCCGTACCCCTGAAGAGGGAGCTTGATACCCTGGACCCCCAGTCGATTATGGAATAGATATAATAGATCATATCATAATATGATATCAGTATATATATATATATTAGGCCAGCAATTAATAATGGTATTTTATTACTTTCCTCTTCCTGTGGCAGTAAGTCCTGATTAAGTACACGGTTATGCCGCCTAGTAGTAGAAGTAGTTAGGTTTATTATGGAGGTGTTTTCCCTCACACCCATGGTGACGGTGCCCTATGTTATGGGAGGGGGAGTGGCTGTTGCTCTGAGTCTCTGGACAGTGTGACATAGAGACGGCCTCTAGAAGTAGATATAAGGCCTGACCTGGTGTTAGAATGTTGTATAGGACAAATGTCATAGTTGTGAAAGTATGTTGCCACGATAGTTATCTCCTGATAGGGGATTTGTAGCACACTTTTTGAGACCCTAAAGTGGAGTAAAGACGGTCAAGGTTGACCAATCAAGTCTGTCATAAGCCAGCTCTGTGTCCAGGGACCTGGCACAGGGTGGGTTGATCTCTCAAAGAGAAGAGGGCGAATCCCAACTTTTTTCCAAATACGGGAGGGATCGTCTACCTGGCATAAGGGAGGGCACGAAGACGATGTGCCAGCTAGAGCGACGGGCCAGGCAGGGGGCAGTCTTCTGCTAACATCCAATATACAATAAAAGATGACTATGTTAATGAAAACCCGCACTGTGTGTGAGTGTAGGGAGATTATCAACAAGTGGCCAGTCACCACTGAGAAGGGAGTTGAAAGTTACTCACCAGGACCATTCTCCTACGGAAGATCAGATCCTGATGAGGCGGAGGGCGCGCTGCACATCGATATGCCATGTAGTTGGAGTCGCACACCAAAAACTACCTCAGCTCACCTGTTGGATGACATCCCAGAATACAATCAAGCTGGAGAGACTAGGGAGCCTGTGCCTAACAGGTGTGGTGCACCCACCAGCATCGAACATGTAATGGGGACTGGTTAGACACAAAGGGCCAATGTGAGATTGGTGGTGGGGTGAAACCCCGTACAATTGGGGCGTCGACTGAGAATAGACGTTATGACGAGGACAGGCTTTTGCGTAGTCACACGCTAGGATAGAACAGGCGAGAGTGTGCTGCTGACAACTTGTGCTGCGTGGGACGGAACCAGGGGTAGTCGGGCGGAGCTGCAGGGAGCCGGCCGCACAGACGGCCGTTGGGATCCGCTTAGGGGTTCTGGGTGTCTGGAGAACAGGGGGCTAAGGGCTTTGGGTTGTGGTCCGAGTCACCTTGAGGTAGCATAGAGGTTAGGATGCATGAGGGATACGCTGGTAACGAGGTCAGGAATTTCTGGAGACGGAATCTGCACTAGGCAAGCTACGACAGTAGGTAGACGCCCAAGTATCATGCATTGGAAGAACCAGGAGTACTCTAGTCCCATTCCAGATCACTACGAAGGGAGCACAGAATGTTTTGTGTTAATTTTTTGAGGACGGAGTACGGTAGTAGAACAGAAAGAGGAGCCTAGCCTGAGGTAGTGCAAACACGAGTCAGACGTTAGTTAGGTACACAAGGGTGGTGCACAAAAACAAAGGCCAATGTTTATTGTAGCTGAGTGGTGTGGGGGTAGCTGCCTGCAGAGCGGAGTGCTCCATGTACATAATACCAGTATATACAGTGATCCGAGGAAACAACCAGTAGAAGGGAGGAGTCTGCAAGGGGCAGAGGGTCCAGGATGCGGACCGAGGAAGGACACGCAGGGTGTGGAGTCCTGGCGTGGAAGCAAAGACAACCTACCGGAGGAGACTTTGTGAGCTGTGTGGAATGGAGGGGAAAGCAGTGGCGGGCCGACGGCGTTTGTTTGTCCTGGTCTATGTTCTCGGGAAAGTGCCCTCGAGACTAGTGAGGAGACAGTGTTGCCTAGAGGAGACGAAAGGAACGAAATGGACTTTGTTTATCACACCCAATAAACAAACAGCAGACGCTACCTCAAATATCGAAGAAAGAAAGACAATAGAACAAAACAAAAAATGGAGCGTTCCCGCGTCCCGGGGGACACCGCGTGCATGGGGCAAAGCACGTGCAGAAAGTCTTGCAAACTTTGCAGGTTTTTGCTAATTGTTGGCCAGATTGGCGGCAATGAGAAAAAAACCCCACCCGGTTGGGGGAACGGGGTAGAGGCCCCCCCGATGTTGTCGGACGAGTGAGATAGATGTGGGCGAAAGATGGCCGCGCCCTCAGGATATGACTCACTCTGCCTGTGCTGGGTCAGCCTACAAGTCTACGAGACTCCCTATTTCAACCAGGGGGAGGGGTTTGCAGTTCCGCCCAGGGGATGCCGATGGAGAAAGTAGAGGAGGGGTTGCACAAAACCAGCCCCTGCCCTTCAGTTGCGGACGAGGCCATTGATTCGATTACAGACCTCTAGGCGAGTGCCTCCGTTGGTGACTATGGCTGATGAAAGTTCTGAGAGTAAAGTGGAACAGAGTCCCCTTGAATCTCTACACATCCCTATCGGGCTCAGGGAGGCTTCCTGATTATCGTGTAGAGGGTGTGGAGACAGTGGTTAGTCTTTGCCTGCAGTGCACGACTGCGGGAGGAGCTTGTGGCAGCGAGGCTCGATGCCCTACACTGTTGGACTGCAGTATATGTGGCCCATGACGACGTTTGCCAGTGCAAGCCGTGGGAAGTGAAAAGATCCTGCCCGATGTACGGAGCGGAGCTTCCGGAGTGAAGTATGGAGTGAGATGCACGGTCCCGCGAGAAGGTAATCAGGCCTGGTTCTCTACGTCAGAAAAAAACAGGCAATCGGCCACAAGGGGTGATAAGGAAAGGCAAAGACAATAGGAGGCCGCTGCGTAAACTAAGGGAAGGCCGAGACAGTACCCAGCGCACCGAACCTGTAAGTTGGACACCTGCGGACGAGGTTTTTGCTAGGCTGGATGGAGTAGTGTGCACGATTTTCTGATGAGCCAACACTTATTGTCAGGGCCACCATACATTGGTTACCCATTGCCGAGATGCTAGTCCCCGTGGTTCAACGGTGGAGAAAGGAGTCGAGTTTCTTGTCTCCCTCAGTACCGCGAAAAACCAGATCACGAAAGAGGCCCACTGCCGTGGGACTAGCGGGTCGGAAGGAGGTCGATCCCACCCGACACTGCCGAAAGGTATGTAGGCCAGCACCGTGCTCGTCGCCCAGACCCAGGGGGGGGATGGAGGTGAAAGGAAAAGGAAGCTGAAAGAAGAAGAAGCCGGGGGTCCAGGGCCGTTGCGGATTGCCTCGTGGAGGAAGAGGTCTCGATTGGGGACCCAACAAAGGATGGGCCGCCGTCGTTCGAAACAACGTGCGTGATCCTGACGAAGCTTTCCACGCCAGTGATTGGTGAATGAAACGCGTGAGTGAAACTTGCAGGCGTCCGGCGTGTGCCCCAGCATACAACAGACACACAGTTTTGACCCATTCTGCAATCGCCGACGAAACGGAGAACGGAGAAGTGACGCCGAAGACAACTCGGAGATGAGTAGGGGGATGACAACACCATGCTGTACATCGATTTTGTTATGTGTCTAAGGGACATGGTTGGCCTCATGTAAGTGCCAATAGGTAATTGCCTATTTTCAATATATCATATCGTGAACATACAATGTTGCATAGAGTCTCTTTTCATTCTTATTGAGGGTCGTCCTGCTGGAATTCATGGGAGGTTATTCTCAAGCCAGACCAACTGCACAGCTGCGGAATCCAATCAGGCATATATTGCGGTTCAAATGCTGTATACAACTGCAGACAGAATGTGAGAGTGCCCATCATGATTCCTGTGTTGATGCTTTGACTGTACCATGTTAGACAATACCACACTTATTAGTTTTCATGTGACTATATAATATGGTGACACCTGCCGGCTCCCCACAAGCTTCTCTTCAACCTTTATTTCCCCCGAAAATAGAGTGGTATCCTTTTTTAAACGTCCCTGTGGTCAGTGAGTGAAATGTTTCTTGATATATGAAATCTGTTGATATGTTTGGACATGTTATGTGGTTCTTTGCAGTGTTTTCCTGGACGCAAGGTACACCAAAGTTAGTCAAAACCAGCCGGGTGGTGGGGATTCACCAGGGGAGTATATAGCCATGCATAATAATGAGTATACTTATTTTCCTCTCTGTTGGCAGGAAGTCCTGACTGATAAGTACAGGTCTAATGCAGCAGTAGTTATGGAGGGTTTCCCCTCCCACCTGGTGAGGTGCCCTATGTATGGAGGGGAGTGGTCGGAATGCTCTGGTCTCTGGACAGTGACATCAGGAGCGCCTGCCTGAAGTATATAAGGGCACAACACCTGTCGTAGTGTTGTTGTTGGTTAGAAGTTTAGAAGTAGCGTTGGCGAGGTACAGAGTGTATGCTCCTGAATAAGGGATTGTAGGAAACACTTTGGACCTAGTGCCGTAAATAGCGGTCCAGGTTGACCAATCAGTCTGTCAATAAGCCACTCTGTGTCCAGGGGACCGCAAAGGGGTGGTTGACTCTCAAAGAGAAGAGGGAATCCCACCTTCAATACGGGAGGCGTATCCTGGCAACAGGGACCCAGCACACAGAGGATGTGCGGCTGAGCCGGCAGCTGCATGGGGCAGTACAGGTCTGCTACCAATCCCAAACCTACAATAAGATGACCTCATTGTTTAATGAAAAACCCCATGTGTGAGTGTGAGATTACACAACCGTGGCCAGTCACACTGAGAAGGGAGTTGTCCTAAACAGGACCAATATCCCTGCGGAAGATAGACTGATGAGGTGGAGGCGCTGCACTGATGTAAGTCTGGACTAGACCACAATACCTCAGCTTGCCGTCTGGATTGACATCCCTAATACCTCACAAGCGGGAGACTAAGGAGCCCTGTTGCCTACAGGCGCACCCACCAGACACGGAACCATGTAATGGGACTGGTTAGAACCACACGGCCAAGCCAATGTGAGATTGGGTGGGGGAAAGGCAACGCCGTTACAATATATATATAAATTGTAAAATGTACTATATATTATAACTTTGTCTACACATATATTATATGTTGCTCCCATGCTCACATGCCCATGCGGTCTCCAGTATGGTGGGCGACGCACATATGATGTAAGCTGCTTCCTAGTCTTTCAAGACAATTATTCCCACAATACATAATAAGATCCGGATTCTTTATCTGATCGGCTTTGAAGGTATTCCGTCCTTTATCTTACTAAGTGGTGTGATTTTGGTTATAGGTTTAAAAGATTGAGCCGTAGGGAAATTGGATTTATGTCATGGGGCATTCAATCCAAAAAGGTTTGACTGAAATGCATTGCCCATCTAGTAAAGGTTGTTTGAATTGGGGGGGTTCTACCACCTCTCTGGTGGTGGATAGGAGTTATCTCCAGGTTAGGGTTTACATGTCAATCTCTGGGTGGCAAACACGGTTCAAATTTTACGTCACCCGCAGTTGATGGGATTTGGAGGGACGATGCCGGACGACGAGGTGCCGGAAGAAAAGCGGTGTTGTCACGTGCCCTGCAGCGTCATATGACCTCATTATCTATATAGTATATTGTAATATATAATATATAATATATATAATATAGGTGGAAATAAATGAGTTCTTCAGTATAGGGATACCTTTTTATTGGACTAAACAATTTAGATCATAGGACAAGCTTTCGAGAGTCTCTCTCTTCTTCAGGGCAAGCCAATACTGATTTACACAGGAAATCAATGCGTTAAACAGTGTTGTAGAGCAAAAAAAAAAAAAAAAAACAGTTTTTTTTTTTGAGATATTTACTGTGATAAGGTCGGGTGTTAATTGTTTGAAGCAAGGGACAGTGTCCAAAGAAAGGTGGGGAAGGGATGCTGGGGCTGGGGGGGAGAGAAAGTGTGGATAAAGAATAGAGGCAAGCAGGCTACTTACAGACTAATTTTGGGAGGGTGGCGAAAAACCCATGTCCACATTTAAGTCCTTGGTTTTGGTTGTCAAAGAGTCTTATCATTTAGAGCTCAAATGTTTTCCGTATCTTGGGTGATTTTAACCATTCCATGAGGGATTTTGATTTTGAAATCATTATTGGAATGATCTGGTTGTGAGAAGTGATTGTCCAACAGTGTGAGCAGTATAGGCCTTATTCGTGATGGAGTATAGAGTGTCTGTGAATATTCATTCTGGCGATTGTAATTTTTGGCTGGTTTCGCCCAAATGTATGCAATCTCCTTGGTCAATTTTGTTGCACTCTGATATATACACTTTATCGTGGATGTGCAGCTGGTATATCTTTAACATTGAAGGTTATATGGTATGTGACTGAGCTGTGTGGGATCTGACAAATATGGTTGTAAGAGTTTGCCAGAACGTGTGTTGATGCACGGTTTTGTGCCGGTATTCAATGTCTTTAAATCGTTGTGGGAGTTTTTGATGACAATTTCTGTTTGAGGTTTGGTGGTTGCCGGAAGCACGAATGGGAGGTTTGGGGACAGATTTCTTTTAATGTCGCATCCTCTGTCAGCATGGGGTGAAGATCTTTGATTATTTTCGATTCACTCAAGGGTAGGGTTGTATGTGGTCAATAGTGGTATCCGCGTTTTGTTGTGTAGGTTCTTCTTGGTATCTGTACGCAGGGTTCTCGTGGGGGCTTTTACGTGCAGAGTAATTGTTGTGGCAATAGTCTTTGGTTTGTACCCTTCTGTCTGATTCAGATCCCTCTGGTTCGGCCTCTAGGGTTGTGAGATGCCTGTTTCTGTTCGTGTCAGAGCCATATGCCGGTCGGGTGTATCCTTATTAGCCTGGCTGTGCTATGATAACTCCATGTTTGGGCGGAGTGGATGGAAGCTGGCAGTTGTGGAGTTTAAGATATGTCAGTGGTTCTTGTATACCAGAGTGGGTAGTTTTCCATCTTTCAGTGTTACTGTCGTGTCTAGAAAGTTTATTAGGTTGCAGAATACATCCCATTTTGAGTTTATTGATGGAATGGAATGAGTTATGCGGATCATGGAATTGTTTCTTTAGCGGTTTTCTTCACCTATGTCCATATATAAACCGGCATCAACTGCCATTGTAGTATTTGTAGGGTTGTGTGGAGGCATGTAGTTAGGAATCTTGTCAAGATTTGATGAAAAGATTGGCATATTGCGGTGCCATCTTGCGGTACTCCATGCAGCTCCCCATTAGTCCTTGTAGGTACATTTCCTGTTGAAGCTGAGGTAGTTGTGCCTCGTGAGGGAGGGTATTCTATCACGTTTTGGTAATACATCCGCGCTTGTATTTCTGGATCCAGGGGAGATGTTGTAAGGAAACTGCAGGACTGCCTCCAATTACCCCATCTTTGTGGGGGTGTTGCTGTAAAGGGATTCTACATCCATGGAACTAGGGCAGTGTGTTGGGTGGTAGTTGGTTGTGTTGGGTTAAGATATGAGAAAAATCTGTGGTATCTTGTCTGAAGCTGTTGGTGCTTCTGACTAAAGGTTGAGGATTTCTCCACTAAGCTGATATTTGTTTACGGTGAGTGGGATCCATAACTGTTATCCTGGTATGCCGGGTTTCTGGTTTGTGGAGTTGGGTCAAGCATGGAAGATCCCACTCACTGGGTTGTCACGGTATTAGCGTTGACTTCAATGGTTCGGTTGCAGGTTGGTTGTGAAGTCTTGAATGAGATTAATGAGTTGCTTGTATATTCCTGGGTTGGATCATGCGTGATGTTTCTTGTTAGTAGGGTTGTCTGTGAGTTGTTCCTATTCGCCTCTTCTATGTCTTTATTTGTGTTCATAAGCACCACTGCGCCTCCTTTATCTGATGTTTGACTCGGGTATTTTGCGGTTGTTTCGAAGTTCACCTTGATTGCAGATCTCTCCCTATGCGGCGGATCATGGGTTAGTGACATAGCTTTTTTTCTGCTGTTGTTGATGCTAGTAAGGAAACCCTTGTGGTCTCTAAGCTCTGTATGTTAGCGTCAAGTATGATGTTGCGTCTCTGTGGGTGCGTCCCGTGAAGTACGTGTTCTTTATTCTTGTTGGTTCTCTGTCATATGGGGGTTGCTCTCTTTTTTGTGTGAAGTCTTCTTTCAGTCGTAGTCTCCTGAAGACTCTTCTAGGTTCTGAGGAATAATTGGATCCTTGATCCAGTTGGTGGTATCCTGGGACAGAATGTTAGTCCTTGGAGAGAAACTGACCGTCTGGTCTAACTTTTTTGAGATTGTTTGAGAGTTTGTAATAACGACAGGTTTAACACCTCCATAGGCTATGCGCCTGTCGGGTTCACTATTGATGGGTTGAGGTCTGGATCTGTCTTGTTTAAGTAGTCCAGTTCTTGGTTTTCTAGTTTCTATAGTTGTCAGCCTGATTTCTTTGTTCCCGTTGTTTGCAACATCCTATGTTCGGTCACAGGGTCTGCCCCGTCATGTGACCGAGCCAGATTGTAGTTCTTTGTCTCCCTCTTTTATTGATTAAGTTCCGCTTTGCAGTCTCTTGTGTCCAGAGTTCGCATTATCTTTTTCCAGTGACTGTATTATACCCTCTGCACCTAAAAGCCCATGAGAACATCCTCGCTACAATTACAGGAAAGAAAGAACCTACCACAAGTACTACCACTAGTGACCACATATCAACCCTTACCATGGCCGGGCACCCTACGACAAATAATCAAAGATCCCTGCAACCCATGCGGACAGACGGATGCGACAATAAAAGAAATCTTCCCAAAACCTCCCATCTCTTGCATTCGGCAACACCAAACCTCAAACAGACAAATTAGTCAGCAGACATGAAAACTTCTACAACGAGTTTAAAGACATGAATTAACAACGGCCACAAAACCGTGTCAACAACACAATTGCAAACTCTGCAAACACCCTATTCGTCAGGATACCCACAGCCGTCATCACAACCATAGAACCGGTCCAATGTCAAAGTGGACCCCTTTCCATTCCAGACCCCTGCCACAGCCATACCACTGCAATACAGTGTATTTATGACTTGCAATGCAACAAATTGGAACAAGGTTTGGCTACATTGGGTTAAACCAGCCAAAAATACAAGGAAGAATGAAGTAGGCAACAGACACTATATACTCCATCACGGAAGAACGAAGCGAAGTACGGCCTACGCTTGGGGGGACATCACTTCTCACAACCTTAGATCATTCCATAAATGATTTTAAAAATCAAAAATACTTCAATGGAATGCCCTTTAACAAGCACCAAAGAACAGGAACAATTTGGCTTTCAGAAGAATTGACTAAGACTCTCTTGACACCAAACCCAAGGCGTACTGTGTGACATTGGGTTTCTCGCACCCTACCAATAATGGTCTGCTAATTATCCTTCTGTCCTCTACGTCCTCGATTCTTTGATCAACACTTCATCCCTCCCCCCCCCCCCCAGCATTCCCTTACCCCACCCCTTTCTTTGACACTGTCCCTTGGCTTTGTCAAACCGCCCCACTTACACACCCCGACCTGATCTACGTAAATATCTGTTTTTTTTTTTTTCTCTCTACACTGTCTTTCCAGCCATTCGCTTCCTGTTGTAATCCTGTGTATGGCTGACCCTGAAGAAGAGAGGATAACCTCTCGACAAGCTTTCCCCTACTATTGACTAATTGTTAGTCCATAAAAAAGGCTATCACCTAATTACATGAAAGACTCATTTTATCTCGTACCCTATCGCAATGTGCCACTAACACGGCTTACTGTTTCGCAGTCTAGATACCTAGACCTTTTTTTATATCCGGGACTAGATTTTCGATTGTATACGAGACTAACCCTGAATACCTTCGATACGAGACGACATTAATCGAGTACTTTGGTCCAACATACAAGAATCTATGATTATCTTAAAATCAGGCTAACACCATCTGTGACCTACGTTTATTTCTTACCTAGTTGACCAATTGGCCTGTCGAGACCTATAAAAGACGGAGTCGGGTTCCCAGTTCGTAGCCTTATCCCCTGATGTGAAAGCTAGTGTGTGATGCCAAGAAACCAGAAATCGTACGGTCACACTTTCTGCTCCGTTCCTACCTTCGACAGGCACCCTATACAGTACCTGACGTCTGGAAGTGTGCACAGTTGGTAACGTCTTTCCACCCAGGACGAGAGCACCGTGCCTGGAATTACAGCTTGGAACCCACACACAGCACACCCACAGATTTTTGCTGTGCAGCGACCCACACTGCTTGTGGGGCCCCCCGCCCCCCCCAGCCTTATCCGTTTTTACGGTGTTCGCATTGCGTCAAATCCAACAGTTCTCTGGCCGCTGCGATGTTCCCGTGACTCCGGTGGCCCCACTTACCACGGGAGCCCCACGAAGCCTTGTCTGAACCACAAGGCAGTCACTTTATCCAAACCGATGGCGTTGGCGAGTTGATGTTATTTTTATTTGTCCAGGACAATTACGGAACTATGAAAACATCTGCTTTTTATTTTAAACACTGAATTCCCATTCTACACACCCATGCGATTTTTTTCTCCCCCCCCCCTTTTTTCTCCCTCTTCTTTACGCTTGGCGAGTTTATCTTCCTTTTTTTTTGTTGTTCTTTAGATACTCTATTCGAGGATTTCCCCGGAGTCTTGGTGCTGGCTCGTTTCACCCGACCCGCGAGAGTTTCTTTTGCCAGGTACTCAACAGGCAGCCCCCTCTTTTTACCCGAAACGTGGCATCCACATCTTTGTATGATTTCAGTGTATAACACCTTAGGCTATTAGAGCGATGGTTTCTGGACGCTGTCTTTCTTCGCTCCGCGCTTACTGCTACGTAGTGTTTATTATTTTATACAAGCTGACTGTTTTAGTATTGGCACTGTTAGGAATTCTTTGGTCACTACAATTAATTCCTCCAATCTCCTCACCCCCTCTCATTCACTCTATCTCCGAAACCCATCCAACCACGTATTGCTAGTGTTAGACGCTATATTACTTTAGCCTTCCCTGCCCCCCCCTTACACACCGCCTTCTTTCCTCGTTTTTTCCTTCTCACCCCCTTCCGTCCCCCTTTTTTTTTTTTAAAATTACAAGGTGGAAATGTTGCTGTAAACTGATAAAATCGAGTCTGCAAACGTCACAGCACCTGGGGAATTCTGGGTAACCGCGGTTGCCGGCGCATGTTATCTGTTTGGTAAATCCTAATATACAGCAGCTTCACAAAATAGTGCCAGCGTTCATGAGGAATAACAGGGGTATAGGGCTATTAGAAGGGCCATTATAGGGGATGTGAGCTGCTTATAGAGCATTGGGATATAATCAGCCCCTAATAAAATCCCTGCAAATTGTGTGTTCTGGGGAATTTGCTGTTATGTTTTTGGATTTTAGGGACTTATTAACCCTTTGAGTGCCACCGCCACTACGGCACAGTGTGGTCATGTGATCACAGTGGCCATTTTGGAGGAAACCGATGAAGAGGGATCCTCCTCCATTTCCTCACTGGTTAGATCGCGTCGGGCGCTTCATGGGAACACAGGACGTGATCTAACCCGGAAAAACAACACGCACACGTAGTCACTATGTCCTGGGACACGCAGAGGGTTAAATCCGCTCTGAAGCGGTGTCCGAAAACTCCCATTCACGTGAGCGGAGCATTTGGAATAATCCCCTTATTGAGGCAGATGGGGGGATGGAGGGGAAGGGGGGGCCATTATGCACAGAGGAAACGGTCCCAGAATTCCTGGCGCTGCCCCACGGTATCTTGTTTCTTTACATTGATGATATCACTTAAAAGGTGCAAACCCACATAGTTATCCAAAGATAATCTCTGTAAAGAACTTTAATACTTTACCAAATGTAAACGGGCTAAAAGCAAAAAATGTGTCTGCCTATTGTTTGTTTGTTTGGAGATTACAAAATGTGCATTTGTTGAGGGCCTTTAAATGGGTGGAGTTGTCAATTGTTTCCTCTGCACTGAGCCCTCCCCCCCAATCCTAGGGCCAATCATAATAAGGGATGGAGAGAGGGGGCTGTTCCTGTGCAAACACCTGTAGAACACAGTGACATCCCTCCCAAATCCCAGCTCCCCATGATGTGTGTGTATCAGTGTGTTACTAAATATGTGCAGCATATAGTGAAGAGCATCAGATGCTGCATTAGGGGCCGGGGTTGACACCTTCTATTGAAGGCTAATCCAGAGATAACATCTGTTACATTTATCTTCTTTATACATGTTTATTTCTCCTAGCTTCGGCGGTGGCGTCTTCCGGCTCCTCCCGGCATCACCCCGGCATCTCCCCCTGCAAATCCCATCAACATGGCTGCGTGACGTCAAATGGGGCCGCGTTGCCACCCGGAGATTTACCAGGTAAACCCATAGCCCGGAGATAACTGGCCGACACCCGTAGTCTCTGGATCAAATCGTGTCAAACCCTGATTAGGGCCCCGCAGGCAGAGGGCAGCATTAGCCCCATTACTGCCGAGGAGCCATGTACACAGCTCTGCCAATGCTATTATATCGCACTGTAATGTGCTGCGTACCCCTGTGGCAGTGAAGGGGTTACATTTGGACTTACCTGACCCCTAGTCATATACAGTACATATACAGTGTTCGACAAATCACCCAAAAATCTACTCGCCGAACAAAAAAATCTTCTCGCCACCTAGCCCCGCCCCTAGCCCCTCCCCCAGGCCAGCTTTTTTAACAAAAAAATTAATAAATTCCTAGTAAGAACAACATTAGTTTTTGACATAAGTTTATTTATTGTAGTACATTATACTACAATTAGTCCTTGTTACGTGTGTATGTGAGTGTAAGTCGCATTTAGAAAAAAAGCCAGACGTGAATGACTAGTTTCCTGATCCCCATAACTAGTGCCTGGACGACCCCGCTTCACAATATCTAATGCAGCAATCCCGCCTGGGATCTTACCTGATCCGCAGTCGCTCAATGTCCAGGTACCCTCATTCCCGCAATGTTATAAGTTGGAGGGGAGGTGTTCCCTACCTGTCTTCTGGGTTAGAGGGGATTCTGATGTCTCCCGTGTGAAGCTCGAGAGTCAGATCTGGAAGAAAGCAGTGTAGATTATTTCGGTGTAGTATAGGGCAGTTAAGATATAGGGTAAATAAGAGATCCAGAGTGTGAGAGAGAGTGTTTGTGAGAGACAGACAGAGAGAGTGTGAGAGAGAGACAGACAGAGAGCGTGTGGGTGAGAGAGAGACAGAGACAGACACACAGAGACAGAGACAGACACACAGAGACAGGCACACACAGACAGACACACAGAGACAGACACACACACATAGAGACAGAGACAGACACATAGAGACAGAGACAGACACATAGAGACA
>WSYH01010313.1:0-23589 GCA_036426205.1 Ascaphus truei | reverse complement strand
GGGAATATTCCCGGTGCTCCGGGGTATCCTAGCAGGTTCGCCTGTAACATTTGTGAATATATATGCCCCCAACGAAAATCAAACCAAGTTCCTTAAAAAAGTACTGGACTCCCTGGAACAGCAGGTACTCTCTTCCTTAATCATAGGAGGAGACTTTAACATGGTCGCCTCACACACACAAGATAAAACAAAAACTCCAAAAGACCTGCCCAATGTAACTCAATGCACATCTTACATGATCCAATCACAAAAAAAAGCAAAAAAATTCAGGGAAATAATGGAAGAATTCTCCCTGGTCGATGTCTGGAGGGCTCAGCACCAGGGTCAAAGGGATTACACCTTCTTCTCCGCCCCTCATCAGACCTACTCGAGGTTAGACTATTTTCTGGGTACCAACAACATACTGCAGGCTTCCTCCCACTCCAATATCGGCCCAATTACCTGGTCCGACCATGCCCCGGTGGAACTCACCCTCACCCTACCTTTTGTCAAAAACAATCCCTACAAATGGAAGTTGAATGATTCCCTACTCAACTGCCCAGAGACAGAGACAAATATAAGACGTAAACTCTCCTCCTTTTTTCAGATAAACGCAGGTACGGTCTCGGCCCCGGCTATGCTTTGGGAGGCACATAAGGCCTCAATTAGAGGAGACTTAATCTCGATATCAGCCTATAAGAAAAAACAAAAAGCTAAACTCCAAACTGAACTAACAGATAAAATCAAACACCTACAGCAGCAACACAAAACGACAGCATCCCAAAAAATACTAAAGCAATTAAACCAAACGCGAGCAACCCTCAAACAAACACAATTAGAGGAAGTAGAAAGGGCCCTAAGATGGACAACACAAAGATTCTTTGATAAAGGAAACAAAGCTGATAAGCTTTTAGCCACGAAACTGAGGCATACGGGTAAAGTCAGATATCCAAAATCCGCACAAAAACAGGGAAAGTCACATATGACGAAAAAGAAAAAGCACAAGAATTTGCTGACTACTATTCTCAACTATATAACTTACACCCTCTGGGCCAAAATCCGACCCCCTTAGAGACAATCTCGAAATACCTTGAGGAGTGCTCCCTCCCCTCCCTTTCAAAGGACGAACTAGATAAACTAAATAAAGAAATTACCCTAGAAGAACTAACCGAAGCCATTAGCTCCCTCAAACCGGCAAATTGTCTGGGTCCGGACGGATTCTCTAACACCTACTATAAGACATTCATGCTGACCCTGTCCCCTTACTTGCTTGACATGTTCAACTCCTTCTTACAAGGAGAGCCAATCCCCGCTACCATCACTGCAGCAAATTTAGCCATAATCCACAAGGAGGGTCGAGACCCGCTCCTCTTTGGCAACTACAGGCCAATATCCCTACTTAACTCAGATCTCAAAATTTACAGCAAGATACTAGCAAACAGACTCAACCCGATTCTCCCTAGACTCATTAATACAGATCAAGTAGGTTTTGTGTCAGGAAGACAGGCTTCCGACAATACCCGCAAAATAGTGGATATCATCGACCATGTGCATCTCACAGGTACCAACGCAATGATCCTGAGCCTCGACGCGGAAAAAGCGTTTGACAGGATCAAATGGTCCTTCTTAGACCAAACAATGCTGAAGTTTGGTTTCACTGGTCCCTACTTAGAGGGTGTTAGAGCCCTCTACCAAAACCCCTCAGCATATGTGAAAATCTCAGGAGGTCTATCAGACCCAATTACAATCAGAAATGGGACCAGACAGGGCTGCCCACTATCCCCACTCCTATTTGCCCTAACAATTGAACCATTAGCAGCCAAAATTAGACAAGAAAAGAGCATTAAGGGGATTTCGATCTCCACAAAAGAATACAAAATTTCCCTATTCGCGGATGATGTGATCCTGACCCTCGTTGACCCACACACCTCCCTCCCGAAGCTACAAAAGGTACTCCACCAATTTGGAACAGTCTCTGACTATAAAATAAACATAGACAAGTCAGAAGCACTTAACATATCCCTCCCAAACACAACGTGGAAGCTATTGCAGTCCAATTATAAATACAAAAGGAGTACCACATACATCAAATACCTAGGTATAAGAATCTCGAGCTCCCACGGATCCCTCTATCAATACAACTACCCCCCACTATTTGACCAAATTAAAAAATACTTAGAGTCGTTGAAAAAACATCAAATATCATGGTTCGGGAAAATAGTCTCCCTCAAAATGAATATCCTTCTTCGGCTATTGTTGTACTATTTCCAAACACTCCCCGTAGTCGTCCCACTAACAGCCATGAAAAATGTACAGGCCCAAATGTTCCAATTTATCTGGAATGACAAGAGACCGAGGGTCCCCAGATCGGTCATGTTTTCAGCCAAACTAAGAGGAGGTCTGGGGGTCCCCGATGTGGTCAGGTACTATCTCTTAGCCCAGCTAAAGCAAGCCGTAGTTTGGAATTGCGACCCCGCAGCGGCCCGCTGGCTTGAGATAGAAACACATTACGTAGCCCCATTATCACTTCAGCTACTCATGTGGTCCCAAGGAGGAAAAGAAGGAGGACCAAGGAGGTTTGTACTAGGAGCAATGAAATGCCTGTGGAACTCATGGCTTAAAAGCAAAGGGAAGTATGGCCTGCTAAACACCCCCTCACAAATCACCCCGATCTTTGGGAACCCAAACTTCCCGCCCGGGTGCTCCAAAAAGCAATTTGCCCAATTTCAGGGGCTTGTAATAAGGCTGGTTGCAGACTTGTTGAAAAATGGAGAGGTCCTAACATTTAAATAGGTACAAGATAAATACCAAGCTCAACACCTCCACCTATTCAAATACCTACAAATTAGACATTTTCTGCTCTCGCTCTCGCAGAACTCTAAATTTCCCTCACCCACCAGATTCGAAACACTATGCAGTAAAGGCAGGTATCAAAGAGGCCTAATCTCTGAGATTTATAGGGGGATAGAGTCAGCATCAGAATCCCCGACCCACCACTATATGCAAAAATGGTCTGCGGACCTAAATATACAAATTGACAATGAGGAGTGGGAGGATATCTTGGAGATGGCGGCAAAAACCTCAATATGCACAGTAACAAAAGAGAATATCTACAAAATTCTATTCCAATGGAACCTGACCCCGGCTAGACTGAGCCAGATCTTCCCCGGCACCCCAGACCTGTGCTGGAGAGGATGTGGTCAAAAGGGAGACATGGCCCATATTTGGTGGTCATGTCCGGAGATTCAGAGGTTGTGGGTTAAGATCCAGACGCTGCTCTATGAGACAACGGGAATTCCTCTCCCCCTAGATCCACTGTCCCTGGTGCTGAGTAAACCATTTGATGACCTACCCCCACCCATAAGTAGACTGGTCTCTACAATCTTGACTGCAGCCAGGTGCTCAATAGCAGTTGCCTGGAAGCAGGTCAAAGCCCCTGCAAGAAACACAGTCATAAGGCAGGTGGACGAGGTAATGTGTCTAGGGAGGTTGATGTTGAGGGCTTCCGACTTTGATTGATTGATTTTGAAGCCGGAGACCTTAGAGAATCGGTCTAGTAGGTCGAATAGGTTGGGTAAGGAAGTAAGAGGTTTTGTGATAATCAAGAGGATGTCATCCGCATACAGGGCCACTTTATGGGTCTGGGAATATGCGTTTAACACTGAGATGTCTGGGTTCCTCTGATTTGCGCCACCAGTGGTTCGATACATAGGGCAAATAAAAGCGGGGATAATGGGCAGCCCTGTCTCGTGCCACTCTTTATTTGGAATGGCAGAGAGGGGTAGCCTTGGTGTATGACCCTGGCGGTGGGGTTCGAGTACAGCGACAGAATCGCCTCGCTCACCCGATCTCCAAAGCCAATGTTGTAAGCGTCTCTTTTAAATATGGCCAGTCTATCCTATCGAAAGCTTTTTCTGCATCCAGACTTAACAACATGCTTTGAGTTGCCTTACTATTTGCCAAATCCAACAGATCAATAAATCGTCGTGTATTATCCGCTGCTTGCCGGCCTTTGATAAATCCGACTTGATCTGGGTGTATACTGCTGCGACACACTTTATTCGAGCAAATGACAAGTTTGTACCTGGCAGATACCTGGAATCCGCCGCTGCTCACCTCTGGCATGCTGCGTTGCGTTTGCCTTCCCAGCCACGGTTCATGCCTGGCTGACGGGCAGCTGATGTGTTAAATGATAATGATCAGGATTTACTAGGCTGCAATGCTTCGCGTGTCCACCAGATGGCATAAATTCCTGACTTGTAAAGCGCCGAATCAGTAATGTGTGGGCTTGCAGGTGTTTTGTTTAAAAAAGATACTGTACCACAGTGTGCCATTGTAACTTGGCCTTGGCCTTGAGACTGAAGGAAGAGTTGCAAAAATGTATCAATTTAGGCTTTACATATTAAATAAAGACAAAGACCAGTTTCGCTTACACTATTCTCCAGAGACCCGCCCGCCATGAGTGTTCAAGTGCAGCCCTTGTTCCAAAAACCTGACAGAAGTTATGCTTATTTGATATGGGCCGCGATTAATGCAACAGAGGATAAGATGGCAACAGTTGTTCAAATTTATCAGTATTTTATCGAAAACTATGACTTTTACAAATTTTCGCCAACTCCTCATTTGTGGAAGCGTGCAATAAGGAAAAGGTTATGTAGTGACCCCTGTTTTCACCGTATTGAGCCCCAATTTGTTGGAGGGTATTGGTGTGTGTCACAGGGTTTTTCCCGTATCTATGATCATGGAGGCGGCAAAAGGCGAAGGGTCGTGTTAAAACCAACTAAGAAACGACAGTCCCTGCCAAGCAATGCACCAGCACCAGCACCGGCAGCGGCACCGGCTTCCGATAACGGACCCACCGTCAGTGACAACCCTGAGCCCGAGCCTGATCCTGAGGCAGAGTCGGATTTCGCGGCCAGTTTTGATGAAGCTTGCATGTACCTAAGCGATTTCCCGCCTCACCTGCTGACTACAGGTGGGCTAGTCCCGCTGCAAACTATCGACGTGGATGATGAAGAAAGCTGTACTGGCCGTGGACCGGTGCTGGCGCAATCTGAATGGGAAATAGTATGGTGAGTACTGTATTGTTGCCGTATTATTTTGGTGGGGCTGGCTGGGTACTTCTTTAGGGGGCTGACCATTACTGTACATTAAAACTTTTCATTTTGTTTTTCCTCAGAAAAGAAAACGGCTAATGGGGGGATTTCGATGGATAATATTGTGCTGTATGCTGATGTTTTCCGGCCGTACAGTATACTGTGTAATAAACCCGGAAAAAAAAACTATGCATTTATTCTACATGTTCTGTATACAGTACTGTATATGCACATACTGTACAGTACATACAGTAAATGATACTACAGTATGGGCCGGTGGGGGGGGGGGGGGCGAGATGTGTTTGCAGCAGAGAGATATCTGCTGCTCTCTCTCAGCGCAAACAGCGGCACATTAAAACTTATTTTAAATACATTTTTATTTAAAGTGTAGATGTGCAGGGGGTCTCGGGAGCTGAACCGCGTTGGTTTCAGGTCGGGGGACCCCCTGCTCCCCGAGATACAGACCCCTTTATGTGGTGCCGGTATCCCTCTGCGTTTAAAGGGCCCGATCACGTGACCGCGACCTGTAAACCAAGCAGAGCAGAGGGATACCGGCACCCCCTAAAGGGGCCTGTATCTCGGGGAGCAGGGGGTCCCCAGACCTAAAACCACAGCGGTTCTGCTCCGGAGACCCTCTGCACATGTACAGTATAAATAAAACACATATATAAATAAACACTCGTTCTTTACCTTAGCGGCTATGTGCTATGGTAACGAAGCAGCATTTCTGTATTTTTAATAATATTGTACAGTGATCAGGGGGTTCCCTGAGCCAGAAATTAATGCTCAGGGGGCCCCCTGCTCCTGCTCAATATTATTAAAAATACAGAAATGCTGCTTCATTACCATAGCGTATAGCCGCTAAGGCAATGAAGGGGTTAACCCACCGTGCCCGCTTTATTGTGGGTAGCGGGGGTGGGTGAAGGGGGTATTTGGCCCTTGGTGTGAGTTTAGGGCTTGCGGGGGGGTTGCGGGTGCACTTAACCCCTTCACGGCCGTAGCAGTTAATACAAATACCCCCCTCACCCACCCCCGCTACCCACAATAAGCGGGCACGGTGGGTAACCCCTTCATTGCCTTAGCGGCTGTAATGAAGCAGCAATTCTGTATTTTTAATAATATTGTGCAGGAGCAGGGGGGGTCCCTGAGCATTAATTTCTGGCTCAGGGAACCCCCTGCTCACTGTACAATATTATTAAAATACGGAAATGCTGCTTCGTTACCATAGCACATAGCCGCTAAGGTAAAGAACGATTCTTTATTGATGTGTGTGTTTTATTTATACTGTACATGTGCAGAGGGTCTCCGGAGCTGAACTGCTGTGGTTTTAGGTCTGGGGACCCCCCTGCTCCCCGAGATACAGGCCCCTTTAGGGGGTGCCGGTATCCCTCTGCTCTGCTTGGTTTACAGGCCGCGATCATGTGATCGGGCCCTTTAAACGCAGAGGGATACCGGCACCTCATAAAGGGGGCTGTATCTCGGGGAGCAGGGGGTCCCCGGACCTGAAACCATTGCGGTTCAGCTCCCGAGACCCCCTGCACATCTACACTATAAATAAAAATGTATTTAAAATAATTTTTAATGTGCCAATGTTTGCGCAGAGAGAGAGCAGCGGATCTCTCTCTGCTGCAAACACATCTCGCCCCCCCGCCGGCCCATAGTATCATTTATGTATGTGCATATACAGTACTGTATGTGTACAGTACTGTATGTTAGGGGTTATAGGGGTTGTTGTTATACAGTATATATATATATATATACAGTATACAGTATATACTGCATTACAATTCATTATAGGGGACGGCTTCAAAGAGAACAGCTCGCAAGCGACCTCATGTGTTTTTACACGGCATTGCAGTATTGCAGCCAGCCGGAATAAAATGCTTCAATCCCTGCCGGGAGAATAACGCTATACACTCTGGCAGAAAACGATCACAAACCTCAATACACCCGAGTATACCCGAATTCGCGGGACTAGCCGAGCGAGAATAAAGTGTGTCGCCACTGTATCTCAACTACAACAGAATATATTGTGAGTGTGCAGGGTGAACATATATATGAACTCTGGTTACATCCCTGCATAATTAGAAATTGTGCTCCTGCATGTGAAGTTTTGTCTGACACAACATATCATATATCCTCCATCAAGGGATGCTACTTTTGAATCAGCTGTAAACATGCAGAATGGAGATACTATCATAAGCATTGGGGCTTATGCAGTAAAATCTGATAGAAATTATCGGCAGAGTTTTGAACTCGCCATTTTTTTGCCATGTTGCTCTCACGGTATCAGAAAGGCCTGAATACCAGTGAGAGCAACATTTTCAAACATGGAAAGTTGCCGGCGGTGATAGGACCTGCCCTCTGATAAGGACTCACCCGGCGACTTGTTTCTGCTGCCGAGAAATCCGCCTGTCTCTGCGAAAATCTCACCAGAAATAAAAATATTTTTATATTTAAATTTTATTACTGTGTATTGTAGCAGGGGGTCTCCTAAGCTGAACTGCATGGGTTTCAGGTCCGGGGACCCCCTACTTCCCGAGATACAGGTCCCATTATGGGGTACCGGTATTTACTATGCATGGAAATGTCCCAATCACGAGCTAACTGGAGGGGACAGGACAGCACATCTTAGAGGGAGCTCCAGGGACATAACAGAGCGGCGTCCAACCCAAGGACCGGAGCTGACGGGACCAGTACACCCCAGTGGGATCTCAGGAGGTGGAGAGTCCAGCGTAGCAGCGTCCCATGCGGTGTCCACAGACCGGAGGTGGTGGGTGAGCCAGAAGTCAACAGCAAACTCTCTTCTGTCACAGCATTGTGATATATGCATTATTTGAATGTTTTTATTGTAAGTGTTCATTTTTTAAAACCCCATAAAAGTTACATTTTTATGATTGGTCTGCACTATGGAAATCTTTTCTCTCCTATATACACCGCTGCTTTGCTGAGATTAGAGGTCTCCACCACACATTGGAATAGAGGTCCTTCTCGCAAAGACCACTGTGCTTTATTGCCCGTTTTTGATCTGCATCTTGTGAGTAGGCTACACATACACTACCGACACACTTAATCACACTGCGGCCAGATCCGCAAGCCGGGAGATTTCCCGGCTTGCTAGTGGCCGCCCCTCGGCGTGCCACGCGTCATAGACGCGCGGTCACGCGTCTTCGGGAGCGTGCGCCCCCTGCACGCGCGTCCAGGGGCTCCCCGAGGGAGCCCTGGTGTCCCGCGATCGCGGGACAGCGGCAGGGGGTTCCGGGGGACCCGGCGGACCCGGCAGCGGTAGGGAGAGCGCCCCGATCGGAGGGCGCTCTTCCGCTGCTTCGGCGCGCGCCCGTCACTCTCGGGCGCGCGCCAGGCTACTGCTGCGGCCAAGAACGGGCAAATGCTCGAATAAACTTGGCCGCAGCAGTACGAGCCAAGACACATCACTGAATTGACCCATAGGTTATCAAACTGTCTACACTTAGATTGTATTTTGTTTTATCTCCCTTATATGCTCCCCCTGAATGCAAACGGATTTCTACGAATTGGGGGACTAGTGGAACCAGTCCCTACCAGCTGGGTTTGAGCAGGGGGTTTTAATCCATTTATTCACGTTATTTATCACGTTTTCACTGAATTATGTTCATGTATCACTTGATTTGAATTTATTCACTGTATATTAAAAGTGAACACTAGTAGAGCTAGCGCCTTTCCTTCACTATCACACAGCACAAAATAACTATTATCCACATATGGATTATAGATATTTGCTCATTATTAATCACAACATTAGCAAGCATAAATAAATTAAATAAAACCGTTCTACTTACCCCTGGCAATATGAAGGGCATCCTCGTCATCTTACTGCAGGTCCCTGTCCTCTGTTGCCATAAAGCATACATAGCAAAATAAATTCTAATGGCCCTCAGCCCCTTTATCAACTTAGGAGTTAATAACCACTATAATAATTAAGGGGTTAACCCACCCTGCCCCGCTACCCACCCGGGAGGCCTAACCACCCACCCGGACACACTATACCCACCCTTCACCCATTCATTGGTACATCATGCCCAAATAATATGTGCATGATTAACCAATATATCAAGAAATGGGGAAGGATAAAAAAAGCAGGCCCAAATAAAACACATTACATAGCCACATATAAAACATTAAAAAGCAAAATTAGACAGCACATAGCAAAAACACAGCACATGGCAAAATCAAACAGCACATAGCAAAATAAAATGCACCACATAGCAAAATAAAACACATTACATAGCCAATTAAATAGATAACAAATGCCAAAAAAACAATTGAATGGCATAGTGGGTAAATGATGCCCATATAATCTTTGCATTATTTAACACTATTATTTAACACTATGCCAGTCATTGAAACAATCACAAACAATATCCAATGCCATTCAAACAATCAGAAATGAAAAACAAATAAAGAAGTAAACAGAACTAAATTACCACCAATCAATTACCACAATCCCTTGAGGAAGTGCGCATGCGCACGAAACGCTTTGGGAAGTTTCATTTCAGAGCTGTTGTTGTGGAGAAGAGACTTGAGTGACGCGGCCGGCGTCATTGGTGAACGGAAGGAGCACGTATTCACTGGACCCACCTCCTAGTGACCGAACATCCGCCTGGAACAAGCAGGGAACTGCAGGAAGTTTTACCAAGTGGCGTGGTGCAGAGAACCAGCAGGAGTAATCGTGCTGCTGTATCACATGCTGATTAACAATTTGAATCTTGTGAGTGGGGCTCTGATTTTAACGCATCCGGACCTGGTTCACTCATAGTCATCCTTCTATCTTCATTTATGTTGTTTTAATAAATTAGCTTTTATATATCTATTTTTAGCCTTGCCATTGTTCGTTTAGTTAGTTTTGTTGGTCTGTACTGTTTTGTCTAGGTTGTTTGTGATTGTTCTATTGAGTTCATATGTGAGTGTCTAATTGTCATTGACATACTGCACCATAATTTTCTTTGTGTTTATTCCACATATCCACCTGTCCACGGAGGGAGTATCATCATTTGACATCACTTGATTCACTTTTGGACACTACCCTTCACCTATAGGAGTACAACAGTCATCTTTTGGACTTGTAAGGCGACGGTTTTCCTTTTTTTTCTTTGTATTTCTATCTGATTGTACAATCAGCATATACCAGGCAGCCTAGCCTAGTTGACAAGGGGCAATCCTATTAGGGTTATCAACTTATTTTCATTTACTTTTAGCGCTGTTCACACCGTTTTTTTTGTTTTTTAACAAATGCCAATAAAACAATTGAATGGCACAGTGGGTAAATGATGCCCATATAATCTTTGCATTATTTAACACTATTATTTAACACTATGCCAGTCAATGAAACAATCACAAACAAGATCCAATGCCATTCAAACAATCAGAAATGAAAAACAAATAAAGAAGTAAACAGAACTAAATTACCACCAATCAATTAATCCAATTCAAAATAAATTCCACAATTCTCAATTAAAACAACAAAACCAAACCCTTAAACAACCATTGATTGTCCCCTGTATGTATGTATATCCATAGAATACATAAATACAGTGGCAATGAATGGGCATCCACAAAAAAATTAAATCACAATAAAAAAAAACCTGTAAAAGAAAAATAACATACATTCCATATTTTTACTTACCTTTAGATGTCTTCACCCTCCGAATCCCGGGGACACCGCATGCTTTCGAACCAATCCACAAGCAGGAACCAGGTCAAAAAAATCCAAAGTCTTTTTCATCTTTCTTTTTCTTCTTCTGTAATTTGTAATCCAATTTCGTTACTTTCTTGGGTCTTCTGGGGTCTTCGTGTGTATCTTCTTCTTCATCTGTATCTTCGGCAGGCACGCCCTTGTCCTCCTGTAGGAGGTGGAGGTCCTTCCTCCTCGGCTTCTTGGTGTAAAATGAGGCGACATACAGTAGGCTTTTATAGGCCTATGATGTCACATTTTCTGCAAATGGTTCCCACGGGCCTTATTGGCCAGTGAAAACCATGTGCTTTTCCTTTTTTTTTTTTTGGTGACGTCATGTAAAGGAAATTAAGCCAGCCAATCAGAATGGCTGTGCTCCATTCATGATGTCATCAAAAGCAAGATGGCCGGCATCACATGGTACTTGAGCTAATCAAATCATGGGAACTATATCCCAAATCTGATTGGCTGTAGTAGACCATGTGACTCTGTTTTGATGATGTCACACCCTTTCTCACAAAAACTTGGTCACATGGTATACTACGAGCCCACAGACTCGATATGGGCTTAACAATTTTTGCCATTCTTACAATCAATCACTAGCTTTTTAATTCTACAGTCATATATAATTTACTTTATGAGGTGGTTGGCATACTGTAATTTTTATTTGGGGTGGGGGTGTTCAAATGATTCTCATTAATTTAAAGATGGAACAATTTTATTTGTACAGGATATCAAGGAAAATGAATAATACAAATATATAGTAGGTCGTCTCTTCTTCAAAATGTACAATCTTATCTTTATCTTCATCAGAATGGCTGCATTACATTCTGTAGTTCTTTTGTCATTGAGAGAGAGGGGAGATTTGGGTAAATAGCTGACTGTTACTCCAGTATTCACAAAGTACAATATGTTTGCATATACCCCCCCCCCCCTTCCTGTAGTGCTGCAGCTCTGGAAAAAAAATTCCACCAGGATTAGTGCATGAAAGGCAGTGAGTATTTCATAATATTGGACTATAACTACTGTCTAACTATATACAGTATAATTGTATAACTACTGTATACTGTATACTGTACATTATATACTGTACTGTGACTCTATATTGTATACAATATAACTAAAATTATAAGTTGTGGATTGGAGCACTGTGTCTTACCTGCCAGTATTGGTGGTGGTGTTGGGGGGGAGGGGGGATTTCCTGCACTTTGTCTTCGCCCTGCTCCAGACATTCACATGCAAAACAGAAATAGAAATAAATAATTATACCAAGCATTAAAAACATTAAACAATGAAAATTATTAAAACAATCAACAGATTATTTTTTTTAGATTAAAAACATTTTTCTATAAATTTTTAACTACAGTACAGTACAATCAAACAGAAAAGTCATCCAAACATTGGCGGTCTTTCCAGGGAAGAGTCCTTGTATGCGTCAAAAGGCCATTGATGGTGTCTCTCACGGTTCTCATAACATGAGTGTTAATATTAAAATAACGCTGCACTTCTTCCAAAATTGAATTCCTTAAATTTGCCGGCAGACCCTTCTTGAATTTATTTCCTTCATAATTTACATTGTGGGTCCGCTCACTGTACATCTCAAAACTGACGTGGTGTTTAAAGATGAACAGGGCATCTTTATAGGCTAGACCAGCACTTCCGATCTTGTATTTCTCCCGGACGCACTGGGGCAGTTCTCTCAAGATAATGCCTTGGCGTTACAATCCTGGGTGCTGGAGCGGGTGTGCTTCTGGCAGCGGGCGAGGGTAGGTGATCTGGGAGGATGCTTTCCTCCTGTCGTAGCCTTATCGGGTTGTCATCTCTTGTCGTGGCCTTACCGGGGTTGTCATCTCCTCCACTAGAAGGGCATATATGTATTCTGCAGGTGGAGGGGGTGAGCATTTGTGTGCTTGGTGTTGGTAGCGTGAAGGTAGAATAAGGCACCTCCAGGCCACCCCTCTGCTCCTGTGTTGGACATACAGGGGCAGGGACTCCAAGCAAAGAACAGATCCCCGCAATGTTCCTCTCCATCTTATCCATACGCCTATCCATATTGAACACGGTCTCCAAAAGAAGATCAATCTTTTGCATCGTTGAGTTTTCAGGGATTTCGACACAGCTTAAACCATTCAGCATGCGGGCGAATGAGCTGGATCTGGTGCGAGGAGTGCTGAAGAAATCTACATGGATGTGTGCTGGAGCAGGTGAGCTGGGGGTTCCCAGCAGAGCAGTGTCGTTGATGGGTGCTGGAGCAGGTGATCTGGGGATTCCCAGCAGAGCAGCATCATGGATCGGTGCTGGAGCAGGTGAGCTGGGGGTTCCCAGCAGAGCATCGTGAGCAAAGGGTCCTCCTCAGTGGGTGCCGGGTCAATTTTGGGCATCCAAAGTGTTTTATCTGAGTATATGTTCGTCAGTTTCTTCTTTACATAATAAGGCCCAAGGTTCTTAACCTTTGGAGTCTTCGGAATGTTTTCTTTATTCTCCTTTGGATTTCGCTTTGGCATGGAAACAGCCTCCGCCTTTCACTTTTTCATGGTCGGCATGGCAGAAGAAAGCAGGTTCCTATGTCCGTAGAATCTAAGTTGATCCATGGAAGCAGATAGAAGAATGCACAATGCAGTATCTGCACAAGAGCAAGTTCAGATTGAGATCAGCATGTGGGAGGCTATGCAATTTGTGTCACTTTTTATACACTGTGTCCCTATTAGTGTCACGCTGTGCTCACCACAAACAAGACAAGACCCTCGGTACTGAGGTGGGAGTAGGGATAACACCACCGACAGGCACGGGGGTCCGGTCTGAAGTGCGGATAGTTGATATCGCTGGGTCTGGAGTGGAGAGGGTAGAGGTCATAATACTTGCCAAAGGTGAGGGTAGGAGAAGTCCTGAACGTAGGAGGTACTAGTCGCTGGGGTCTGTGCTGGAGAAGGTAGAATGGTCGAGGTCCGAGAGCCAAGCGGTGGTCCAAAAGCAAGCCAAGGTCGGTACATGGGAGATCAAGCAAGACAAGGCAGGATATCTAGGAGACAGCAGGGGTAAGCACAGGAACAGGAAACTTATGCTCAGCCGACGTGCCAGTGGCACAGCTGAGCCTAAATAGGTGAAGCAGCACAATCCAAGGAGGAGGTGGAACTGGGGAGTGCCAGTGCAGAGCCTGCAATAGGCTAAGGTAAGGGAGCCAGGTGGAGGTGATTGGAGCAATCAGGCTCTGTTGCCACGGAGCTCGGGTGCGTCAGAAGATGCGCGCCACGAACCGGAGATGGGGACTCCCGCTATGCATTTGTATGCGTGAGGCCGCGCTAGTCCGAGGTCTCAGCGGCAGGCGCCGGAGCAGGTAGGAGAGCCGTGAGCCTGCATCTGGCGGCGTGCAGCACCCGGCTCCTAACAATTAGATTTTTTTTGCAGGCATGTACTTGAGCTGCAGGTGTTAAAAGTGGGTGTACTGTATACTAAACCTGTTGAACGAGGCTGAGGCCCATTACATTACAATATAAATACACCATCACTTTTGTTGATGCACATTGAATATACATCGAACACACATCGAATACACATTCCTCTGTGCTTGATTTGTTTTCTAAAAGCAGCAATGCAGAAGAAAAGGATTTCAAAGGATCTCAGCATAAGAATACAGGATATGTGCAAGAAAGGACACAGAATTATACAGATCCAATGTTGGTTAGTTACTTCGGGCCTCGGTTTAGCAAAAAGCACTGTAAGCTGTCATGCCCATGGTAAGGCAAAAAGTTTAAGGCGGCGTCCCACAGTCACAACAGAGTAAGTATTTTTGTTTTCTTTACTGTACAACATGTACTGTAATTACACTATTACTTATACAATGCATTAGTGTGTTTATTTTAGAGAAAAAAATTTGTCCTCTATTACAGTCGCGGCCACTTTTATTCTCCAACATCTCCAATTTTTTTCGGGAATTTTTTCAGAATGCCATGCACTTCACCACGTTCATGCCGCATTCTGACCGCATTCATTCCACATTCATGTTGCATTCACACCCGCGGTTGATGCGCTGTTGATGTGTTTATTGATAATGGTTCGGATTTAATTGGTTGCAATTTTTCGCGGATCCGCCAGATGGCAGATATTCATGAATTGTAATGCGCATGCGCTTCAGTAATGTGTCGACTTGCAGGTGTTTAAAAAAATACCACAGTGGTCCATTGTAAATTGACCTTGGGACTGAAGAAGTTACAATAATGTATCAATTTAGGCTTTTCATATTAAAAAAAGACAAGCACAGTTTCTGGTCTGGTTATTGTCCTGAGATTCCCGCCATGAGTGCACTCTGCAGTCCGTGTTCAAAAAACCCGACAGAACGTACGCTTATTTAATATGGGCCGCGATTAATGCAACAGATGATAAGATGGCAACAGTTGTTCAAATTTATCAGTATTTTATCGAAAACTATGACTTTTACAAATTTTCACCAGATGCTCATGTGTAGAAAAGGTCATGTTAAAACCAACTAAGAAACGTCAGTCGCTGGCAAGCAATGCGACAGCGACAGTGACAGCTTTCAATAACGGTCCGACAGTCAGTGAAAACATGGTGACTGGCAACCCTTGCTGTCTGTCGCCACCCGGATACCTGCAGCCTGAGCTGGATTGCGCGTACAGATTCGAGCAAGCTTGCATGTACCTAAGCGATTTCCAGCCTCATCAGCTGACTACAGGTGTAGTAGTCCCGCTATCACCTGTCAACGACATGTATGATCAAGAATACGGGACTGGCAGTGGCTCGGCGCCAGCTGATTGGCAAAGTCTATGGTGAGTAATGTTGCCGTATTTTATTCTGTTTTTGAAATATCAATATCAATGTGATTCAAAAGTCAAGAGATTCTCCTGTAGGCAATATCATTGGCTGAGCAGCTTCTACAGTACATACTGCACAATTGGTGAAAAGCTAGCCGCATGCGCATTCGAACCTTCGTGAAACGCATATGTGTGTCATCACATCGACTGTAGGCGCATGCACATGTGAACAGGAGACGCCCCTCGTGAAAATTATTGGTGGGACTGACTGTGGGAACTTCTTTAGGGGTATGACTGACCATTACAGTAAAACTTTAACTTTTTTTTTGTTCCTTAGAAAAGAAAACTTAATCATCTCATGCGGAAAACGGCAAATGGAGGGATTTCGATGGATAATATCACTTTGTGTTACAATGCCTGCACATTGTTGATTCTGATTTTAAAAAAACACGTACCGTACAAGTACAGTTTAGTGGTTTAGTGGCCGTTGTTATTGATTAGGATAGAATACTGTAACTGAGAGCTTCATTGAAAACCTGAAACAGTATGCTGTTGTTTTCAGACCGTATACAATACTTTTTTTTATTTATACTGTACGGTATATTAAACCCGAAAAATAAAAAGTATGCATTTATTCTACATGTATTCCAGTAATAAACAACAGTTGAACAGTCACGCAAATGCGATCCCCACCAGATTGTCCTTCCAGGGCCGATGCCTTGTATGGCGCAAATTTCCATTAATGGAGTCTCGAATGATTTTCCTTAAAGTATCTGAAATGGAAAAAGCGCCGCAATTCCTCCACAATAGTCCTTCTTAAATTTTCAGGAAGCGCCCTTTTTTCGCGATTTCCTTCGTAGTTCACTTTGTAGACCCATCTGCAGTACACCAACTAGGACATGTGGTGCTTAAAGATTAACATGGCATACTTCTGGGGTAAACCAGCACTCACACCCTATACTTCTCCCATAGTGCTGGTGGAAGCTCGTGCAGGATGATGTCGGGCACCGTATCGATGCAAACGTATGTAGGTTGGGTTCTGAGAGCGGGTGTTCTTCTGGGAGCGGGTGTGCTTGTGGCGGCGGGCGAGGGTAGGTTGTCTGGGAGGAAGCTTTCCTCCTGTCTTGGTCACCGTGTTGTCTCCTGGCGTGGTCTTGACGGGGTTGTCATGTTATTCTCCTCCTCAACGGCATACATGTACACAAATTCTTCTGGTGGAGGGGGTGCGCTTGGTGTTGGAAGGAGTCGAAGGTCCCATTCATCACATCCATGCCATCCTCCTGCTCCGGCGTCGGGGATACAGAGGCATGAACACCGAGCAAATTATGTATCCCCGCTATGTTAGTTTCTATCTTCTCCATCCGTTGATCCATCTTCTCCATCCGTTGATCCATCTTCTGCATCCGTTGATCCATATTTAGCATGGTCTCTAAAAGCAGATCTATCTTTACCAGCACAGTAGAGTTTCCGGGGATATCCACACTTAACCCATTCAGCATGCGGTCTAAAGAGCTGGTTCATGTGCATGGCATGCTGTGGACAACCGGGTGGATGGGTGCTACAGAGGATGAGATGGGGGTTCCATGGAGAGAAGCGGCAGCATCGTCGAAGAAGGATGGAGGAGGTGACCTGTGGATTTCCGGGAGAGAAGCGGCAGCGTCGTCGAAGAGGGATGGAGAAAGTGACCTGTGGATTTCCGGACGGAAGCGGCAGAGTCGTCTAAGCGTAATCGAGAAAGTGACCCGTGGATTTCTGGGGCACCAGCGGCAGCGTCGTCAAAGAGCAGTGGCGAAGATGGGCTGTGGGTTTCCGGGAGGGCGGCGGCAGCGTCGTGGATGAGTAGTGGAGAAGATGGACTGTAGATTTCCGGGAGAGCGGCAGAGTCGTCGAAGTGTATTGAAGGAAGTGGTCTGCGGGTTCGATGGGTTGGCTGCCATTTATTTTGCGTTGAGTGTACATCACCGTATTTCTTCTTGACATAATAAGGCTTACGTGTTTTAAAACCCTTAGCTTTTTGGGGTCAGCAGAAGTATTTTCTTTATTAGCCTTAGCCTGTCGCTTTGGCCTTGGCTTGGGAACGGCTCCTGCCTTTCGCTTTTTCTGCGTGGCAGGCACGGCAGAGGTGAGTGGCTTTATGCGTCCATAGAATCGGGGTTGATCCATGGAAGCAGATGGCACAATGCAGTATCTGGACAAGGGCAAGTTCATATACAGATCATCGAGTGGGAGGCTATGCAAAGTGTGTAACCTTTTATGCATAGCGACGAGGTACAGGTGTTAAAAGTTGGCGTACACTAATGTGAGTCATTAACGTATAAATACACCATCCATTTTGTGGATTCACTGCACATTGAATACACATTGACTAAACATCAAATATACATTCTTGGGGTTGTATTTCTTTCTACTCACAGCAATGCCTGTTAAAAAGATTTCAAAGGATTTCAGCATGAGAATTAAGGAGATGTACACGAGCGGACACCGAATTGCAGATATCCAACGCTGGTTAGCTGTTTCTGGCCTCGTTGTGCCATCAACCACCGTGTGCTATCATGCACACGGAAAAAACAAACAACGCACGAGGACACCAATGGTAACTAACGCGTAAGTATATTTATATAACTATATAATACAGTATATCTATTATTGTTTATATTGCTGCATATTAATAGAACTATATATTGTGTAGATCTATCTCATTTTATAGTTATTTCGGTATATTTATATAACTACTGCACCGACACACTTTATTCGAGCAAATACCCAGTATGTACCTGGCAGATATATATATATATATAATGGGTGTGTGTGCTTTAGTGTATTTACAATTTTATTTTAATAAATAAATCTATATATCTATACAAAAGTGTCAATTATTTATGAAAAAATACTATAATTAAGTAATAATCCCTAAAGAACAGGGACATAACTGGCCAATAATGCCCTGGCTGGGTGCCGAGGCATTACTGGCCAGTAATGGCCCTGCTCTTGGGGGATTATTATTTAATTATAGGCTGAACTGTAATGAAATGCAGGACAATATTGAAAAATATTCCGGGAATGCAGTAACTCAAAACAGCTCACAGACAGGGGAGGTAATTGGATAGGAGGTACAAGCAAGACACTGACTCCGCCTCCTCCCTGAGTGTCGTATCTGGGCAGAGTCCACTGGGACGGTTTGAGAGTTTGCCTCCCAGTGGATGTCAGGCGGGTTGCTCTGCTCGGTATCCCCCATTTTGGATTATTTTATATTAACCGTTCATTTTTAGTGCACTTAATTTTATTACCAGTGCACTTGTTGTTGGTTTAATTTTATATTTGTTTGTCTGGTTTTTCTTTGCTCTACTTGGTTCTAACCAAGTGGAATTGCTGTTCAACTGATACCAGAACAAAATAGACCTCCTCCCTGCCTGCAGAGAGCAAGGAGAAAGGAGAGTTACCATCCTATAGAGCAGGGGTGCGCAAACTTTTTCCCTGCGCCCCCCTGTCTTTTCTCCCCCCTACTCGTGCCCCCTCCTCTTTCCATGTCTTTGGCATCAAATGACGCCACATGGTCATTTGACGCCACATTGCTATGTGAGAAGTGTGTAGATGGAGAGCTGCAATGTGTGAAGATAGAGGGGGCTGCAGAGTCTGTGTTTGTGTGTATGGGGGCGACTACAGAGTCTGTATTTGTGTGTGTATAGAGGAGGGGTTGCAGTGTGTGTGTGTGTGTGTGTGTGTGTCCCTCTCCTCCCTGCCCAGGCTCCCCCTCTCCTCCCTGCCCAGGCTCCCCCTCTCCTCCCTGCCCAGGCTCTCCCTCTCCTCCCTGCCCAGGCTCTCCCTCTCCTCCCAACCCTCCCTGCCCAGTCTCTCCCTCTCTTCCCTGCCCAGGCTCTCCCTCTCCTCTCAACCCTCCCTGCCCAGGCTCTCCCTCTCCGCCCTGCCCAGGCTCTCCCCGCTCCTCTCAACCCTCCCTGCCCAGGCTCTCCCTCTCCTCCCTGCCCAGGCTCTCCCTCTCCTCCCTGCCCAGGCTTTCCCTCTCCTCTCCTCCCTGCCCAGACTTTCCCTCTCCTCCCTGCCCAGGCTTTCCCTCTCCTCCCTGCCCTGGCTCTCCCTCTCCTCCCTGCCCAGGCTCTCCCTCTCCTCCCTGCCCAGGCTCTCCCTCTCCTCCCTGCCCAGGCTCTCCCTACTCTCCGTGCTCAGGCTCTCCCTGCCCAGGCTTTCCCTCTCCTCCCTGCCCAGGCTCCCCCTCTCCTCCCTGCCCAGGCTCTCCCTCTCCTCCCTGCCCAGGCTCTCCCTCTCCTCCCTGCCCAGGCTCTCCCTCTCCTCCCTGCCCAGGCTCTCCCTCTCCTCCCAGTAACTCTTTGTGCTGGTGTCTTCTTGTTGCCTAGCTGCATGACGTCACGTGCGTCGGCCGCCGCGGCTGTGCGCGATGACGTCAGACGCCAGCCCGGAAGTGCGGCTGCTGCCCGGGTGCTGGGCGCTGGGTAAGTAAAGTTACCCCGGGGGCAGTTACAGGGGGTTATTCTTGTGGTTATTAGAGGTGCGGGGTCTGAGGAGAGGGTGTGTGTGTGTGTGTGTGTGTGTGTGTGTGTGGGCGGGGGGGTGCGTGTGTGTGTGTGTGTGTGTGTGTGTGTGTGTGTGTGTGTGTGTGTGTGTGTGTGTGTGTGTGTGTGTGTGTGTGTGTGTGTGTGTGTGTGTGTGTGTGTGTGTGTGTGTGTAGAAAGAAAGAGTGAGAAAAGAGAGAGTAAAAAGGGAAAGAGAAAAGGGGAGAGGAGAGAGAGAGAGTGTGTGTGGAGAGTGTGAGACAGTGTGTGTGTGTGTGGAGAGTGTGAGACAGAGTGTGTGTGTGTGTGGAGAGTGTGAGTGGAGAGAGAGAGTGTGTGAGAGTAGAGAGAATGCAGCACACCAAAGGAAACAAAAGAGGGACCCGAACCCCTCCAAATAAACAACTCTACAATAATACCAACTCTATAATAATACCAACTCTATAATAGTGTGTGTGTGTGTGTGTGTGTGTGTGTGTGTGTGTAGAAAATGTAGAATATGTTTATAAAAATCAATATAACTATACCAAAATGTATATTATTTATAAAAAAAATCATACAATTAGCCTATAATAGTAATAATCCCCTCAGATCAGGGCATTATTGGCCATTAATGGGATTATTACATAAATCAAGTGATATTTGTTAATTAAAAACCGCACATTTAATATAAAACCCATGAATACTTTTTTTAATTCAGTTTGGTGAATCTAGGCCTTTATTCTCAAAGAAACGAAAACAGTTACATGTTTGATTTAACCCCTTCAGTGCCCTATTGATATTCAGCAATGGTGACCAGACGTCCTGGTTTAGCCTGGACAGTGACGGTTTTTGATGAGGTGTCCCGGTGTCCTAACAATTGTCAAAATGTGCCGGTTTAGCTGGGACAGTACCGGTTATTAATGATTTGTCCCTGTGTCCTCTTGGTTTGGGCGGGTAGGAGGAGAGCGGAGGTTTGGTGGAGATCAGAGGAGGATGCAGGCTGCAGTGAGCGGGGGTCATCAGATTAGAACAGCTGTAGCCGGTAGGAGGGGGAAGGAGAGCCGGACTGTCTGGCTGCTTAACCACTAAAGCTTTGGGGCAGAAGGTGGTGCAGCAGAGCACTCCATAGCTGCTCCTCTCTAGATCTCCATTTCCATGTGTCTGTATGTGTGTGAGTCTCTGTGTTGGTGTCTATTTGTGTGTCTGTGTTGGTAAATATGTGTGTGTGTCTATGTGTGTGTCTATGTTGGTCTATGTTGGTGTAAGTGTGTGTGTGTGTGTGTGTGTGTTTGTGTTGGTAAGTGTGTGTGTATTTGTAATGCATATGTGTGTGTTTCATGCATTATGTGCATGTATGTGTTTGTATATGCTGAATATAAATGTATATCTGTATATGGTATGTGTGTGTTACACTAATGTTGCATGTTTGGAATGTGTGTATATGGCAGGCCTGCACAACACGCGTCACGTCCGCACTCACTGTGCGGCTTTCCCCACGTTCCCCCTCCCTCCCGAGCCCGCTCTCCCCCTCCTCCCCCCCATGCCCGCTCTCACCCTCCTCCACCCCCGAGCCCGCTCTCATCCTCCTCCCCCCCCCGAGCCCTCTCTCATGAGTCTCAGAGGAGGACGGCAGGGTAGGAGTCTGCTGCTAGTGAGCGCGCGTGCTTCTTCCCTCGTGTTCGGTCTGTTGCCCACCGCCGCCTCAACTGATGATGTGAGATACAGGGGGAGAGAGTGATGTGAGATGCAGGGGGGTGATATCAGATGCAGGGAGGGAGAGTGATGTGAGATGCAGGGGGGGAGAGGGTGATGTGAGGTGCAGGGGGGTGATGTGAGATGCAGGGGGAGAGGGATGTGTGGTGCAGGGGTGGTGGGATGTGTGTGGTGTGCAGGGGGGTATTGTGTGTGATGTGAAGGGGGAGTATTATGTGTGTGGGTGAGGGGGAGAGATATATGATGATGAGGTGTGCTGGGAGAGATATATGAGGATGATGATTATGATGGGTCCTGAGGGAAATATATGATGATGATGATGATGATGATGATGATGATGATGATGATGATGATGAGGGGTGCTGGGGGAGATATCATGATGATGATGATTTTACCTGTGCGGCCCAAATCTGTTTTCCTTGGAGCAGTTTGGCCCTTCTCACTTTACAAGTTGTGCAGGCCTGGGGAAGAGGGAGGAGAGGATGGGGGAGAGGGAGAGGAGGATGGGGAGGGAGGATGAGGGAGAGGGAGGAGAGAGGATGGGGGGAGAGGGAGAAGAGGATTGGGGGAGGGAGGAGAGGATGGGAGGAGGGAGATGAGAAAGGATGGGGTGAGAGGGGGGAGAGAGGATGGGAGAGAAGGAGGAGAGAGGATGGGGTGAGAGGGAGGAGAGAGGATGGGGGAGGGAGGAGAGGGGAGAGAGGATGAGGGAGGGGGAAGAAAGCAAAAAAGAGGGGGGCGTGGTTTATGATTTAATTTGTTTTCTAAATATTTTTTAATGTGCCCAAGGTTTTTACATTTGAAAACCCGGTCACCCTATATACAGCGTATGTCATAAAAAATGTCACCCTGGAGGCCCCTCATGACATATGCTGTACATCATGGCCTTTTGTTAATTTTTAAGGGTCTGTTTGCAATTAGTTCTTTCATGGAGCGTTGATTATGATGAACACTGAAGGGGGGTACCCTCCCCTTTACCTTCCCTTCCAGTCTGGCCACCAGAACCCGATAATGATCACGTGATCCATCAGTGCCGGAGGGTCCAGACCACAGAGTAAATGTAAAAAATGTATCAATCTACAGTAATTGATTTTCTTATATAAATGTAACCTTATTTGACTACTTTTATTTCTTTGAGAATGAATTAGAAATTGCATTTCTGAGGGGCTTCAAAATTGGGGGGTGCTTCTCAATTCTTACCAAAGAGGCAATAAAAGTAATGGAACACACAAGTGACATCACACAAGAGGGAGTAGAGCCAGATTAAATCAAACCCCTCTCAAGTCTCTGCTCACCATGACAAAGATCCACAAAAGGGTGCTATGCTTTTAACATGCCTTTAATCCAATTCAAATGTAATCCAAATTGATTGAGGACCATTACTAAGTTAATGCCCCATTAAGCCTTAACGTATCTTCAAACATCACTAAAGTCAGGTTAAGTCACATTTGCTAATATATGCTAATTTAAATCATTTAAATATACTGTTTTCAATACCAGTATGTTTTCTTGGTGACCCTATTAGCAAGATAATACAAGCTGCATTCCACAATAGACTGACTCACCTCTCCTCCATTTACATACTCCATCACAAAACACAGACGGTCTTTTGTCTGGAATGAGTACTTTAAAGACTAGGAAAAAAGAAAAATATGTTAAGGGAAAGTGAAAGTTTACAATAAAATGCTAAATTTGATATGCTTCACAGAAAATACTGTCGAAATTTAGAATTTCCAGGGATACCTACAGTTTATATGGATGCACCTTTACCTATTCAAAGGCTTATTTTTTTCCATTAACAAACACACAAG
>WSYH01010312.1:0-23590 GCA_036426205.1 Ascaphus truei | reverse complement strand
GAGAGGGGGTGAGAGAGAGAGAGGGGTGAGAGAGAGAGGGGGTGAGAGAGAGGGAGTGAGAGAGAGGGGGTGAGAGAGAGGGGGTGAGAGAGAGAGAGGGTGACAGAGAGAGAGGGTGAGAGGACAGAGAGGGTGAGAGGACAGAGAGGGTGAGAGGACAGAGAGGGTGAGAGGACAGAGAGGGACAGAGAGGGAGAGGGACAGAGAGAGGGAGAGAGAGAGGAAGAGGGAGAGAGAGAGGAAGAGGGACAGAGAGAGGGAGAGGGACAGAGAGAGGGAGAGGGACAGAGAGGGAGAGGGACAGAGAGGGAGAGGGACACACACACACACACACACACACACACACACACAGGTACACACACACACTGGTACACACACACACTGGTACACACACACACTGGTACACACACACACACTGGTACACACACTGGTACACACACACACTGGTACACACACACACACTGGTACACACACACACACACACACACACTGGTACACACACACACACAGGTATACACACACTGGTACACACACACAAACACACACACTGGTACACACACACTGGTACACACACACACACACACACACTGGTACACACACACTGGTACACACACACAGACACTGGTACACACACACACACTGGTACACACACACACTGGTACACACACACACACTGGTACACACACACGTACACACACACACACTGGTACACAGACACTGGTACACACACACACACACACACACACTGGTACACACACTGGTACACACACACTGGTACACACACACACACTGGAGTACAGACAGAGGCAGCCACGAGCAGGTGGCTCTCCGCCTGCCCCTGCACCCACCCCCGCGCCCATCTCCCGCACCAAGGGGGGGGGGTGGATAGAAGCGCCGGGACGCAAAGGTAAACTGCCGCCCCCCCTCCCCCGGCGGGCAGCCACGGGTTCCCGGGGCAGAATGGGGGAACACCGCGCAGCCACCACTGCCAGCCCCCGCGCCCATCTCCCGAACCAAGGGGACCGGGGGGGGGGGAGCGCCAGGACAGGAGGCAAAGGATAAAAAACTCACCTCCTATCCCCCCGGGCGGGCAGAGGGGGGGAGACACCGCGCAGAAGAGCCAGGAGCCGCGGGCAGAGACACACACCACGTGTGCTCTGCCGCAGGAAGCGGAAGCCCCGCCCCCAGGCACCCTTCCTTCCATCCATTCTACATGCCGGTCCTTGGTGAAGGATGATGCCGGGGGGGCGGGGCTTAATGCCGGGACGCAGGGGATTGGCCAACAAGGTAGGAAACTGCCGGGGGGGGGAGGCATTAAAAAAAAAAAAATACTTACCAGCCGGGCTGCTGCCGTCTCCTCCTCCGCGCCGCCGCCGCAGACTCGCGCACAGCGCACCGCGCACCGCAGCTTATTACTCGCGCACCGCCGGCAACAAAAAAAAGCCCCAACTAAAACTCCTGCTGCCTTGAATCCAAGTAAATGAAACAAAGAGCCGTGCCTGCAGTAATAAAGATGTCGCGTTCTTGTATGTAGTTGTCACAGTTTATGTTTGGATCTGGAGCAGTAGTAGTGGAGGTCAGAGGCTGCTACTGACCGCTTACTGGGGTAGCCAACCATTGCTTCTCCTGCACGTTGGAACAGCACATTGATACTTTGCCGTCTCCTTCAGCGAGGTGCTGGAGGTCGGACGATGCCTGGTCTCAGTGGGCTCCAAACTCAGTCCAAGAGCCCCAACAGGCCAAGCTTTTCAGGATATCCCTGCACTTCAGAACCGGGTGGCTCCAATCAGGCACTCAATTGAAGATCTGTGTCACGAGCCACCATGTGCTGAACGCAGTGTGATATACGCACAACCTGGCGTTGGTGGCCTCGAGGAGACGTTCTGGAGACCCCGCCCTGTCTGTTTTACACTTTAACGTGTTTCATTTTCATGGGCAGGGGGGACTGGCAGCAGGACACCGAGCCGGCAGTATTTCCGGCGGCACAGTAAGAATAGGTTCACGACGCAAAGTAAGGAGGGTTAGCCTGGGAAAGGGAGATTGAGACCGAGATGCACGTGGCGCAGGCACAGCGCAGAAGAGCTTATTGCTTGCTGTGTGTTGCTGTAGGAATCTAATTCCGTTAGTTAGCATTCAACATCCTTAGCAATTAGCCACCAAATACAGTTTACCGCGTTCACAATGTTAACTCTAGCCCTACTCTCCATTGATCTGATAAGGATTGAGTGGTTTCATTTCAGGGCGCTTCTCGCGGCTGCGGGGTTCAACCAATGCTAACCCAGGCTATTATGAATGGATTATAATACTACCTCGCACTATAGATTTTCCCTAATTTTATTATAGGTCAAGATGCTGGGCTGGGAGACTTGCTTGGCCGTTCCAGGGGTTACTTTGCGCTTGACCCCCCCCTCTTTAATGCCACTAATTCGCCGGACAGACCGTTGCTCAAGACGCCTCAGCGTCAAGATAGAGCGTTCAAGAGGTGGGCTGAAGAGGCGGAAGCATCGTTAAGGATCTCCTACCGCAGGTTTCAGACGGCGTAAGGTGAATCGTATCAGCGGAGGGTCAGCGAGTGGCACGAAGAGGTGAGGGTTTGTTTGCCTTAACGGTCTGTCTCTGGACTGGCCAGCATGTCCTCGTTGCTGGTATTAGGAAACATGCTTCCGTAGCTTTTGGCAATAATGGAAACACATATGCGGTAAAAAGAAAGAATAACGAATTAGAGAGTGTTGCTTTATCTCTTCATTCAAAGCAACCGTTGGATTTGAATTAAGGTCGCGTGTATGCCTGCAGGCGGGTAAGAGCCGGTTGATAGGGGGAATTCCAGGCCTGGATGATACAAATTGACCCCACCCATTTCCCTGCTGTACCTTGCAAACTCTATTTAACGTTCCAAAATTAACAGGGCAAATCAATCAAATATATTGTTAGTCAGGCTTCGGCAGCTCTTCCAATGCTTACAACTGTTCAAGTACGGTGTGCAGGTGGTTGGTCCAGTAGTGAACTGGACATGTCCTGTATTGGTCACTCTGTCCAGGTTTAAAAAATTGAGAGATAATGTGGTGTGTAACTGTAGATGTCCGTGGTATTGCCTCTCTGGGCGTGTACGTGTTATACCGGTATTACTCCGGGGCGTGTAGTGTATACCGGTATTATTACATTCTCTGGGGTGTTGTCGGTTATACGGTAATTACCTCGGGCGGTCATTGTGTATACGGTTATTAACTTCTGGGCGTGTATGTGTATAACGGTCCTACCTCTCTGGCGTTGGATGTGTATAATGATAGTACCACTCTCTGGGCGTGTATGTGTATACCTCCTTTTTCGCTATTACCTCTGGGACCGTGCTGATGCGGATACCCGGTATTACCTCTGGGGGCATGTAGTTGTGTAATCAGGTTATACCTCTCGGTCGGCGTGTAGTGTTTATACCGGTATTACCTCTCCCTGGGAGTGTCATTTGTGTTATACCGGTATTACCCCCTCTGGGCGTGCGGTATGTGCCTTATACCGGTATTACCTCTCTGGGCGTTTGTATGTGTATACTGGATAACTCTCTGGGCGTGTATGTTGGGTATACTGTGTCATTACCTCTCTGGGCGTGTATGTGTTATACCACGTATTACCTCTCTGGGGGTTGTATGGTGTCTTATACGGTATTACCATCGGGCGTGTATGTGTATACCGGTATTTACCCTTGGGAGTGGTAGGTGTATACTCGGTATTACCTAATATGGGCGTTGTATGTGCTATACGGTTATACCTCCTCTGGGCGTGTATGTGTAACCGGTATTACCCCTCTGGGCGTGTATGTGTCTTTCTCATACCGGTATCCTACCCCTCTGGGCGCTGTTGTGTAATATGGTATTACCCCTTGGGCGTGTAGGTGCTCTATACCGGTATTTTACCTCTGGGCGGTGTATGTGTATACTGGTATTACCTCTATGGGCGTGTAGTGTTATACGGTTTTAAACCCTTGGGAGTGTATGTGATACTGGGATTACCTCTGTGGGCATGTATGTGTATACGGTTATTACCTCTCTGGTGCGTGTAGTGTATACCGGTATTAACCCTCTGGGCGTGTAGGTGTTATACTGGTATACCTCTCTGGGTTGTGTATGTTGTATACCGGTCTTACCTCTCTGGGCATGTATGTGTTTATACCGGTATTACCTTCTCTGCGGCGTGTAGTTGTATGGTTATACCGTTTACCGCTCTGGGGCGGGTATGTGTAACTGGTTTATTACACTCTAGGGCGTTTGTACTGTGTTATGACCGGTAGTGACCTCTCGGCGTGTATGTGGATACCACGCCTATTAACACTCTGTGTGCGGGTCTTATGTGTCCCTATACGGTATTACCTCTCCTGCCGCAGGTATGCTTGCATACCGGCTATTACCTCTCTGGGTGGCAGGGCCCTATAGCGGGACTTACCTCTTGGGAGGGTATGCTGTATACAGGTATTACCTCTGTGGAGCGGTGTATGTGTTTTATACCGGAATTACCTCTATGGGTTTTTGTGTAAGGGTATACCTGGTATTACATCTGGTGGGTGAGTATGTCTGTGTTTATACCGGTATTACCTACTCTGGGAGTGTATGTGTTATAACCGGTATTACCTCTCTGGCGCGTCTTGTATGTGATAACCGGTATTACTCTCTGGGCGTGGTATGTGGATACCGTATTACCTCTTGGGGCATGTATGTGTATACCGGATACCCTCTCTGGGCTGTGGTGTATACCGGTATTACCTCTATGGAGTGTATGGGTATACGGTAGTACCTCTATGGGCGTGTCAGTGATCGGATTAACCTCTATGGGCGTGATGTGTTCTAACGTGTATTACTCGATGGCTGTGTTTATGTGTTATACCGGTATTACCCTCTATGGGGGGGCGGGGTCTTGTACCCGTGTATTACCGGTATTACATCTCTGGAGTGTATGTGTTACAGGTATTACCTCTCTGGGCGTTGTATGTGTATACCTAGGGTGACCACCAGTCCCCCTTTGGCCGTTAACAGTACCCGGTTTTTTCGGGGAGCTGTACCGATTTTCTGTTTCTGTGTTTGAACGGAAATGACCGGGATATTCCCTCAATGGTCCCCGCAGAGAGAGAGAGGGTGACAGAGAGAGAGAGGGTGACAGAGGGTGAGAGAGACAGAGGGTGAGAGAGACAGAGGGTGAGAGAGACAGAGACAGAGAGACAGAGACAGAGACAGAGAGAGAGAGAGGGACAGAGAGGGAGAGGGTGACACAGAGAGAGAGAGAGGGGGTGACACAGAGAGAGAGAGGGGGTGACACAGAGAGAGAGAGAGAGAGAGGGTGACACAGAGAGAGAGAGAGGGTGACACAGAGAGAGAGAGGGTGACACAGAGAGAGAGAGAGGGTGACACAGAGAGAGAGAGAGGGTGACACAGAGAGAGAGAGAGGATGACACACAGAGAAAGAGAGGGTGACAGAGAGAGAGAGAGAGGGTGACAGAGAGAGAGAGAGAGGGTGACAGAGAGAGAGAGAGGGTGACAGAGAGAGAGAGAGAAGGTGACAGAGGGTGAGAGAGACAGAGGGTGAGAGAGACAGAGGGTGAGAGAGACAGAGACAGAGAGACAGAGACAGAGAGAGAGAGAGGGACAGAGAGGGAGAGGGACAGAGAGGGAGAGGGTGAGAGGGTGAGGGAGAGAGGGGGAGGGAGAGGGGGAGGGAGACACGGGTACACACACACACACACTGGCACACACACACACACTGGCACACACACACACACAGGTACACACACACACACACACACACACACAGACTGGAGTAAAGAGGCAGCCACGAGCAGGTGGCTCTCCGCCTCCCCCTGCACCCACCCCCGCGCCGTATTTAAAAAAAAAAAATACCAGCCGGGCTGCTGCAGTCTCCTCCTCCGCGCCGCCGCCGCAGACTCGCGCACAGCGCACAGTGCACCGCAGCTAATTACTCGCGCACCGCCGGCGACAAAAAAAAAAAAAAGGGGGTCACATTGAGGAAAATCCGGGACATTTCCGGTACACACAGAAAATCGGTACAGCTCCCGAAAAACCGGGACTGTACCGGCAAAAGGGGGACGGGTGGTCACCCTAATATCACCACAATGAGATTGGGCTTGTTTTTTTAAGTTAGCCAGACCACAGGGGTGAATCAGAGACATGCATTCTGATTGCAACAAATGTATTAACTGCAGAACAACAGATAGAAAGCAGGAAATCACACAAAGAGGTATTTCTTGTCCTCCTATAAGTTAAAACCACTGTCAAATCTACTGATGTCATTTTTAACACGTTTTTGGACAGGCAAATGTGATCCATTGACCAGAAAAACCAGGAAATGTATGGTTTGGAATAGGGAATCTGAAATTTGAAAGTGAAAACACTAGAGATGATTTTCCTGCCAATGTTTTTTTTTTTTAAGTTGCCAGGTTTTGAATAACAGTGTAAATTATTTCACTAAACCTTGAACACTTTTAGAAAGTAGATTTCTAACAAGATACTGTAAATTCTTGTCTAAAACATAATGCTGTGTATAAGGTGTAGTGCTGTAGATTGCTATCAAACATTGTTCTTTTATGTTTATAGACTGTATTTTTGCTGTCTAGGTTTTTTATTACTCAATTATTTCCATTGCTGCAAATCAAAGATAATAAAATAATTTTATGGAAAAATTGCTTTATCTGATAAATGTTGACAAGTGCTTCAATTACAATTTTGTAATAGATACATTCTACCTGCTTATGCTTCTTCCATCAATACATTATTCATTTTATTTTTACTCAGAATATTTCATCAACACTGTAATTATTTGTTTTTTAAGGATGGAAAAGAGATATAGCACACATTTAGGTTAAAATGAGAGGAGATATTTGCTTTTCTAGCACTCAGTTAACCTTGTCTATCAAATGTCTTCTCACTTTTTCTATTACTAATATCTCCTATTTTCTGCATGTAATGTGCTACAAACAACAGAACATTTCAAGTAAACACAATAATAACAATATGAGAAACACAGAGAGAAGCACAGAGAGAGCCACAGAGAGAGGTACAAAATAGTATTTTTGGTGCACAGCCAATAGAGTGGGTCACAAAAATGTCAAATGAATCACATTAGGTCATACGTCGTGATGCGCCGTCCCTACGTGTTTCGTCACATACGTAACTTCGTCAGGGGTTTCTGCGCAGTGTGAGTGAAAATCTTATATAGCCCCTCTACTAACAACAAAATGCTACTATTTGTTAAACATTCACTGAAGAGCCAATCCGAAGCTCTACATGTTAAATGAGACACTGTATTGGGAGATCAACATGATACCATATATGTAGATATAAAACAAAAACCAGAATATTACTAAATGGGCAAAAAACACCCACCAATAGGTGAAACAGGTCTCAGAAAAGACAACTTAAAAAGAGCCTAAATATTGGCACCTCAGCTATTATAATTCTACCTGCCAATAGAGATTGACCCTATTTGAAAAAAAAATATATATATAAGGTTGATATAATAAAGGCTGTGACGAAACGCGTAGGGACGGCACATCACGACTTATGATGCCACCCCCCACCCCCCACGTACCACGTGAGCTTAGTGTATCAAGACACAAGCTCCACTGCTAAACATATTGTGGCAAACGGGACTGTTATTCCATAGCATACTGCTGCTATTTTACCTTTGGCAACAGTCTAGCTGAGTGCTTGTGAATAAGCAATATAGACGGATCTGCAGCTTCAAGGAAGATCTGGCTGATTTCCAAAGAAGATCTTGGTGGCGGCAGCAGTTGCAGATGAGTATCATCTCTCTGAGATCGATTAACTCTAAATACGTTTACTCTAGCTCCACTCGTGAGTCTGTTTTTTAAAGATTGTCTTTATTGTTCAAGATTAAACTGTGACATACGGGGAGACACCTGGTTTCAAAAGAGATCTTACCTGGGAGGTACGCAATGTACAGTATGTTTAAATGATTCACATCCACACATCCTTCCATAAGTACTATATTTACAAGTATAAGGCACCTTGTGAGGAATTGGGTACTGGTATCAGACCCAACAGGATCCGAAAGCCCAACCTCTGCTATTTGGGGTAGCAGCTCTAGCAGTGCGAACTAAACCAGCTGATGGATAGAACCAATGCAACATGATTCTTTTGAACTTAAATGGGAAAACCTGCTGAATCCGTTCAGTGAATGTTTCCTAGCTGTTTGTGTGCAGTCAGATCCACGGAATGAAATCTGGAGGCACATTGCATCCTCTTAAGTCATTTTGGAATCCTTTCAATCCGGCGCCAGGAATGCATAACAACATGGGAGATATTCATATTATGTGCACAGTAGCTTCTAGCAAGAGTCTCAGATTTATTCTCAGAATACAGTATATTCCTTCAATTTTCGGTAAACAGTGGAACTACAGATGGAATTTAAATCTCAACCACTCGTATGGTTCCAGTTTGGATATAGGATTGAGGGTGTCAGACACAAACATTTTCCCCCTGATGAAGTGGCATGAGGTACGCCATGAAACACATAGGATTTGCTATTGCCTCACTGTTTTAATTATTTGTATCACAGTACTATTTCTGGCTAGTTGCGTGACGCACTGAGAATTCAGAGATAAATTCTCTCAGTGGTTGTTTTGCGGAGTATTTACACAGCCAGCTAATATTGTCTGAGTGGGTGGTCCGTTTCGAGTAGTTTGACGTCATCTAGGCACGTCAGCGCCCTCTACTCTTGTACTGTTCATTGTAGCTATCAGTGTGGACAATAACGAGACAAGCATTATTCCCGCTACTTACGATGACTGAGCTTTTCGATCCCTCCAGCTGATCAGAGGTCAGATGCAAGATGCCAGTTGATGCTTCTGGATGTCACAGAAGACAGGCAGAGTGATATTGTTACATGCATTTTTACTATCTGTTTTTTGTACGTGCAATACTTACCCTTTTTTATTCTGCCAATATATATTTAATACATACTACACTATAGGGCCTATTCTAGTAGGTTCGATAACGAACTCATCAAGCATTTTGAGCACTTCTCGTGAGAGTTGGCATACAGTCTGTAGCTATTCAAGCAAGCTTCGATATCTTACCAAACATGCTCGAGAAGTGCTTCTCCCCGATTGGGAGCCTTCTCCCAATCTCAAACCAAGCAGTAGCTAAACAAATGCTCAAACTCGCGTTTTTTGAGATATCAAGCAATCCAGGAATCTTAGATAATAACATCATATCTGCAACTTGCAAACAACTCACAGGTTCTTATCTCACCACCTCAAGAGTGGCGAAATTGGATCTGCAATGTGGCTTAGAATTTTATTTTTCTATTTACTGCATCTGATTGAAGCCAGGAGTCTCTAGAGCTGGAACGCATTAATAACAGCTCCAGGGAGACTTCCGGTGACGTCACCACACATGCCAGCCTAAAGCGGAGCTCCTGATCCCCCTCCACGAAGAAGGAGATAAAAAGAGCAAAAATCACCCCAAAAAACTGGGGAAACGTGAGGGCAGCATAAGCTAAAAGCCAGGATGGCAAAGCAACAGAAAAAAAAACCCACACAAAGCGTTTCAGCATACTTTACGCTGACGAAGCGCCAGACAGACCAGGAGGAGGAGAGTCAAGATGGCGCCGGCACCAGCGTGGCAAGTGCTCCCGCCCGCGAGCAACCACTACTGGAGCAGATAAATGCAAGCCACCTCATTACAAAAGACTTCCAAGAGGACTACATGAACCAGAATACACAAAAAGTTAGAAGCGAGAGCATATTAGTGCCTCCGCCTACCAACTAGAAGCTCACTTAACAAACACACTCCTGGGTGGTTAAAACTTAACATTTAATAATTGTCATACTAAAATAAATCCTACACACAGAATATTGATAATAAACACACAATGTACTGATACAGGGAGGGAAATGGAGAGGTGGGGTTGGACTAAAGGTGTATAACGCTATGGCGTATGTCTGAAATGAATCAGAAGAGCTAATTATCACCTAATATAGCCTATGAATATAGAACACAGGATCTCTGGTTAACAACTACTAACAAGACTCTAATCACTATAACAACATACATGTCAGCTTCTAGTTGGTAGGCGGAGGCACTAATATGCTCTCGCCTTCTAACTTTTTGTGTATTCATTGAACATTAGCTCATCAAATGCACCCAACGTCACACTAGGCGTTTAGGGCACATTCATTTAACACCTCACATTATCACTTTAGTTGAGGTTTATATCTTGTTTGTATCTACATGAACCATATGTTCACCAGCTGAGGAAAGGCTTCAACGAGGATCTGAATAGTGCGATCAACAAGATAAAGCAAGACCTCAACGGAGTAACACAGAGAACGGAGTCCCTGGATGGTAGGGTGGAGGAGATCGAGGCGGTACAGTCATCAGCAGAGGATGAAATCAACAGACTTAACCAAGAAATTGCCCTGCTGAAAGATGGTCTGGAAGACCAAGAAAATCGGGACCGACGCCAGAACCTAAGGTTCAGAAACATCCCCGAAACCATATCAGCAGAAGCCTTCACACCCTACCTGCAAGACCTCTTTCAAACCTTGGCCCCAGAGATGAAAAAAGAGGATATGGAGCTGGACCGAGCCCATAGAGCCCTGGGCCCAAGACAAGAGGACCCCAAGAGGTGCAGAGACGTGATCGCACGTTTCCACTCGTATGTCACAAAAGAGAAAATCCTGTCTAAAAGCAGGGAGATGAACCAGATCACATTCCAGGGAGAACAGATACAGATCTATAGCGACCTGTCAAGAACCACTATCCTCCGCAGAAAAGACCTGAAGCCTTTGACACAGCACCTACAAAACCACAGCGTGCGCTATAGATGGGGATTCCCATTTAAACTTAGCGTCCACGCTAAAGGCAAATTCTTTACAAACTCGCACATCGAAGAAGCCTCCAGATTCTTGCAGCTCCTGGGACTCCCTGCCTTGCAGGGACAGAGACAAGAGGAAGAAGGAGATGACACAAACCTGCCCCGACGACAACGTGAATCCAGATCCTCGGAACGCCTGGCCCAGCAGAGAACCACCAAAGCGACGGCAGGACCCTAAAGAACCAGGAAATAAATCACTGAGGCGCTCCCTGAAAGGCTGAGACACCCTCTCTCCTCACACGGTGAAACTAATCCTCTCCCCCCCCCCTTCCCATCACCCCTCCCTCCAGCACACCCCCGCTACACCAGCTGACGAGACCCCCACCCAAGAACTATCCCTACCTGCAAAGCCCCTACGTGGAGCTCAGGACACCACCAGTCCCCCTCTTCCCACCCCCACCTCATCTCTCCTGCCCCTTCACCACACAGGCAAAAACCTATACTCCAAACACCAGACACTCGCATGACTTCGCCGGCCCTGTCCTCCCCCCGCCAGAGCACAAGGAGGAGAAGACCCAGGATAAGGACACCCCGGTACCACCAACTTACCTGGAGGGGTCAGAGGAGGGGTCGGGGCAGCAGAGCTGCGAGGAGACCTGGCAGAGCCCTGCTACGGAGGCGGAGACCTGAGGGTGAAGGTAAAAATAGGAGCAAGAGATTTCCCAGAAACGTCCACAAGAGGACGCTGGTCCATAAGAAATGGGAGCTCTATTCTCTATCTAATGGAAGGGACAAAAACTAATTGTTTTCAATGACTATTGAATACTTAACCCCATTAATTTATTTATTTATTTATAAAATATTTTACCAGGAAGTAATACATTGAGAGTTACCTCTCGTTTTCAAGTATGTCCTGGGCACAGAGTAAAACAAAATAATACATGGTTACAAATACAGTTACATAAATGGCTAGAGCTAATTAATATGGTAAATACCATAGCTATCTCCCCCTCCCCATTCCCCTCCCCATTTCCCTCCCCACCTCCTCCCCCAGTAATATGAGCTCTATATCCCCCTATGCAACTGAAATGTACAAAAGAAATTAGGAATATGGAACATAGATAGATATTACCTCGCAGACCCCATCCCCTTCCCCCCTCTCCCTCGAACCTCTCCCCATGCCCCGTTGGTCATCGCAAATGATCTTCCCTAGCCTAGATTAACCCAGGTGCAAAATATAGGATTGTACCTATAGGTCCAACTGAAACGTAACTAATAAAATGTATGTGCTCAACAAACATATGAGAATAACCCATTCCCCCGGCCCCCCTATTCCCCCCCGTCCTATAAAGTTACGTTTTTTTATGATTGGTCTGCACTATGGATACTTCTTCTTTTTTAAATGCATCACTGTCCTGCTGAGATTGAAGGTCTTCATTTGCTCTGAACCAGGAGCCCCTCGTCTCGTCTAAATACCACTCCCTGTTGCCCGTTTTAAACTAGAATCTTGTGAGTAGGCTGTGCATAAGAGCCAAGATTTACCAAAGAGTTAATTCACAATAAGTTTTATTGTCTGCACTTAGATTGTTTTGTTTTATTTCCCTAATATGCTCCCCCTGGATTGCGAACGAACATGTACCATTTGGGCACCAGAGAAACCAGTCCCTGCCAGATGGGTTTGAGCAGGGGGTCTTAATTCAATTTATCACATTATCGTCACATGTGTGTCACGTTTGATTAATCACTATTGTCATATCATTTGATTATTAAGTTTATTCAATTTATGTATTAGTGATCACTATTAGTGTTAGCGCCTTTTCCTTTCACTTTTACACAGCTATATAAATAAAGACATACAATACAATACATCCTTAAAAAAAACTGTCACATGGTAATCCAGCCAATAAGATTGGCTGGGAGCCATTTGTCAGTAAAATGTGAAGTCACAGGCCTTATGTAAGGCCTGTCCCGTCTCATTTGATGCCAAGAAGCCGAAGAGTCAACATATCCCCCCAATTGGATTACAGGTACAGCTGAAGATAAAGAAGAACCCCAAGTGGATTACAATTACAGATGAAGATAAAGAATAACCCCAAATGGATAACAATATACAAATGAAGAAAAGAAAGAAAATAATTAAAGAATTTACTGGTGGACTGTGGATGTTGAGGAGCATTGCGTCGTGGACCAGCAGTTGCTGTTAAAGTCAGATTCGGTGGGTGAAGACATCAAAAGTAAGAAAAACATGGATTGTATTGTATTTCATTGTGTATTTTGTTTTAGGTTGGCATTTGCATTATTTTTTTATTCCAATGCAAATGTCTTTTGTTTGGTGCTTGCTATTTTGATTTTCAGGTTTTTTTTTAGGTTGGTACTGCTGCGGCCGAGTTTATTCGAGCATTTGCCCGTTCTCGGCCGCAGCAGTAACCTGGCGCGCACCGGAGGGTGCCGGGCGCGCGCCAAAGCAGCGGAAGAGCGCCCTCCGATCGGGGCGCTCTCCCTCCCGCTGCCGGGTCCGCCGGGTCCCCCGGAACCCCCTGCCGCCGTCCCCCACATCGCGGGACACCAGGGCTCCCTCGGGGAGCCCTGGACGCGCGTGCAGGGGGCGCTGACACCCGATGACGCGTGACCGCGCATCGGTGACGCGCGGCACGCCGAGGGAGTGGGGCTAGCAAGCCGGGGCATCCCCCGGCTTGCGGAACTAGCCCTGCTCGGATTAAACGTGTCGGTAGTGTATTTGCATTGGCATTATTTTTATTCTAATGTAAATGTCCTTTATTTGGTGCGTGTTTTGTGATTTGCATTGGCATTGTATTTGAGGTTGGCATTTGCATTGGCATTTTTTTAAATTGAAATTGAATGTGTTTTTAATTTGATGTTTGTTTTTTTAGATTGACAGGTTGCATATTGACTGGCATAGTGGCAGCTCATGCTCATATGTCATGGGTGTGCCACTGTGCCAATCAATTGGTTTATTGGTATTTTGTTTTTCCGTTTAAAATTTAGTCTTTTAAATTTGGTGGTTGTATTTGGGAATTGCAGGCAGGTTGCATATTGACTGGCATAGTGGCATGGGTGTGCCACTGCCCCAACCAATGGGTAGAGGAGGTGGGGGTAGGTGCCCTGGGGAGGGTGGTTAGGTCTCCCGGATGTGTAGCTGGAGGGGGATAAACCCCTTAATTACCTTAGTGGTTAATAACCGCTAAGGTGATTAAGGGGTTATAGCAAAGAGAAATTGGGCACTGCAAATGGATGAGGCTGATGTGGGTTGATAAAATTAATTTATTGGGGCATAATGAGCCAAAGATAAAACAGCACAGGAGTCCCCTGACGCATTTCTCGCCTCACAGGGCGCTTTCTCAAAGGGTGACTTAGTTTGGAAACCGGATGCCTTATATGGTGCATCATCCCAGACAGATGTTACTAATGGGTGATTGCTGTAATAATGTAACAGCCAATCACAGTTGGAAATGAGATCACACCTGTGTGGAAGTAAATTGTATCATATTAAGCAACAAAAGACATATAAGTAAAAGTATATAATACTTAAAATAAAACATGAAACATACATATTGACGATTTACTTTTTATTTGGGATGGTGACACTTTTTCACTTCAAAATTTCTAGAATGGGCTCAATATTAATGATTACAATGCAAAGTTTACTTCAGAGCACAATATTCAATACTTGTATTATTTAGACATAATGCTGTATATAGATTTAGATGGGAACATTCAGACTACTCTATACAGGAAACCCAATTCAAGAAATTCATTTTTAATGGCCAGTAGCAACCATTCCAAACCCCTTAAAAAGGGTATTCCAAAGGGGCAACTCTTGAGGCTCAAGAGATTGTGCTCCACAGAAGAGAGTTTTGAGATACAATCTCACAATTAACTGGCTAGGTTTCAAGCTAGAGGATATAAGAGCACAGACCTTAATGAGGCGCACAATGCAGTCAGGGCAATAGATCAAGCCTAATTATTGTCTTCAAACAAAGGGTTCAACAAATGTAATTTGGATTATAAAGATCATACACAATTATTTGAACATAGGACGTGAAGATACCTTGATGCACACGCATTTGCACAAGGCCGTGTGAGTGTTTGAGATTATACATAGATTTATATCACCCACACCAGTAGCTCAGAGTCTTACACATCTGAGTCCAGAGTATATATGATTCCACCTGTGCTCCCCCATCCCCCCTTTTTCTATTTCCTGTAACAATTATTTGTTACCCAACAAAGCTTACAAGCAGATGCAGTAAGATCCATTGTACTGAAACGTTGGGACACTCTACGTTTAGACAAAGATTTGGCTTCTATAGTGGACAAAGGACTTAGGTTCGTGTTCAGGAAAATCAAATCACTAGGTTCCCATTTATCACCTTCTTTCTTTAACTCCAGAGATTCTTGGTCAAGATTGGGGAATGTTCCAAAGGAATTCCATAAATGTGGATTTTGTGTAGTGTGTCAATATGCACACACAACTAAAACTATATCATGCATTAATCCTAAAATGTCCAAATCCAAAGCTATACAGACCTTCATGAATTGTAATACTAGTTACATAATTTACCTTCTCAAGTGTGGTTGTCAAAAAATCTACATAGGGCGGACCATTAGGACACTCAAAAAGAGAATAATGGAGCATGTTAGAGCCATTAAAAAAAGAGATCTTTTACATCCAGTACCTAGACATTTTTTGGAATGTCCACAGGGGGGCATTCAGATATTTTCATTTTTTGGTCTGGAGCATGTTCCTGCCCACTTTTGGGGTGGGGATAGGCTAAATATGCTTAACAAACGGGAAATGTTTTGGATTTTTACACTTGATTCTCTATACCCTAATGGCATCAATGTAGATTGGGAGCTTATACATTTTTTACAAACATAAAATACATCTCCCGTCAAGTTCATCTATATTTGTTTAGTAAGTCATTATATACACCAATCACTAGATATTGGTGAGTTGGCTATCGTCATACTGTATGTCATTTGTTCAGATACAACATTTACAAATTTTCATCTTATTGAACTGTATGAACATCTGTAATACTATGGTATTTATAGATTTACTATTATTATATACATTATTATGTGTTTTTTCTGGTTTTGGATACTCACATGGTTTATATGATTTGACCAAATATTCTTATTTTATATACATTTTCTTTTGGTTTGGATATGACCACCTTTTCCATCGGTCAATTTACATTTATGATCCTTGTTATATTTTATTATTATTAATTACTTTTTGTATAAGTCAATATTATTCAGTCAATATGTTATATATTGTCAATTTTTTTCATGCCTATATAGCATCATTATTTGAATATGGGTTATTACATCAAATTATATTTTGGTATTTAGTTACACATATAAGGTTTTTAACACATCAAATAATATGTTTTTCTCATGGATCATTTTTACATGCGATATGTTGAGGTTTCGTGTTATGTTTAGCATGCAACCTCCGCATTCGATGTATATAAATATATGGTTCTTTTACAAGAATATATGTAAACATATTTTATTAATTTTATATGTTGCACCATTACATATATTGAATGTTCACATTTTGTAATATTTTTCTTCACATTTTACTTTGCTATATTTCAAGTTCACACATTGGTTTGGTATTATGGTATTCATTTATTTACAATATTACATTATATATTTCACATTTAGTACTTTATACACTTAACTGTAAATATAATCATTAATGGTTATTTTTTGTTTTTGCATACCATTACTCATATGAGTATACATAAGGTTCGTTATAGGTGGTATATTATCCAGATTTATGTATGTTTTCATGTTTTATTTTAAGTATTATATACTTTTACTTATATGTATTTTGGTGCTTCTTATGATGCAATTCACTTCCACACAGGTGTGATCTCAGTTCCAACTGTGATTGGCTGTTACATCATTACAGCAATCACCCATTAGTAACACCTGTCTGGGATGATGCACCATATAAGGCATCCGGTTTCCAAACTAAGTCACCCTTTGAGAAAGCGCCCTTTGAGGCGAGAAACACGTCAGGGGCTCCTGTGCTATGTTATCTTTTGCTCATTATGTCCCAATAAATTAATTTTATCAACCCACATCAGCCTCATCCATTTGCAGTGCCCAATTTCTCTTTGCTATATTCTTCATCTATACATTGGAGCACGCTTGGGAACTATTCCTTTATGCTGCTACATTTCAACAGCCTGTGGTGGATGGTGCCTGACGGATTCTTACACGGTCCAGTGGAGTATGCAGTGCTTAGACAGCCAGATGATGGCCGTGTGCGGTGAAATACTGGTGCAGGCGAGTTGCGGATATGTGACATCACAGCGACATCTTTAACCGTAGCGCACGTCCGAGGAAAGTGCTCCCTGTGAGGAGGTCGGTGCCTCAGTGGGATCCCGGCGTGCTGCCGACGGATGACGTCACGGCGACTTCTCCAACTGAAGTAAGCCCACCGACATGAGGAGTCTCTCTGCCAAGGTCCGGGGACATCGGAACGGCGCCCCTACCCTTTGTGAGCATACCAGGGGTAGAGGTGCATAGCGCCAGAAGTTCCGTGAGTAACCGGAGACCAGAGAACAGAGGCTCCACTCTTCTCACTACAAGGAGGCATTTACCGGTCTCAAGACAGGTGTCCCCCTCTCCCCTCCCACCTCTTCCTTTCCTTTCCTTCCCTTACCCCCTCCCTTTCCCTTTTCCCCTTCCCTTGTCCCTCACACCTCTGTTATATACCGTGTATACTCATTAGGACTGGTACAGATTACACTATCTTCTTAGTACTGGGTCCAGACACGGAGAGGTTGTGTTTATATTACATACAGGGGGACACTTTGTGGATTCACTTTATATGACTGGGTATCCTCCTCATGATTACCACGGCTCATTCCACCATCAAGACTCATTCATCTCAGTCCCCTACAATTCATTTTCTCCTTATTTACTACACCACCTCCACCCTAATTCTATAGAGCACACCAAGGGGAGCTCCTCTCCCCATCTATACAATGATTAAGGGGTTAGTGGCCAGTAGTTATTATTTTTTTGTTGTTGTTGGTGCCCACTGAAGAAGAGGAAGATGAAGAGGATGAGGACGGCCTTCATCCTGGAAGGGGTAAGTAGAACTTTAATTTACTAAATGCTGGCTGGTAATGTTTTAGTTATATTTTATTTTTTTAATGGACAAATCAGCTATTACCAAGATATGGTGGTTCAATGTATTTTATTGATGTTTGTATTGTAATGTTTATTGGGGGGAGAGGGATTGAGTGAAGGGGTTATTGCCCCAGTGTGGGGGTTGTTAGGCCCCTTGACTGGGCAGTGGGAGGGGTTAACCCTTTAATTACTATAGCGGTTACTACCGCTAAGGTAATGAAGGGGTTAACTCCTCCCGCAACCTTCCCCGTAGGCCTAACCAACCACCCTGAGGCAATTACCCCCTTCACTCACCCTCTGTGCCCCCGATAAACCAGATAGTCTTTCTTAACCCCATAATTGCCTTAGTGGTTAGCTGCTAAGGTAATGAAGATGCTTTTATTTTAATATTACAGTATTGTAGTAGGGGGTAGTAGAACTGCATTAATTTAAGGTCTGGGGACCCCTGCTTCCCGAGTTACAGGCCTCATTATGGGTGCCAGTATCCGTCTGCTTGGATTAAATCATCTGTTCACATGTGCCATGACGAGGGAGAATTTAAAAATGGCGGTGGAGATACCGACACCCCATAACGGGGCCTGAAACTTGGGAAGCAGGGGGCACCCGGACCTGAACTCAATGCGGAATTGCTACAATACTGTATTATTAAAATAAAAGCCCAGCGATCGCCTGTTAGAGGCATGCAGGTAGAGTGACTGATTCAGTCTATCTCTTACTGCGCGTCTCTTACAGACAGATGGATCCCAGTAGGATTTATACCGCGCGAGTCCCTTTCAAATGCAGGGACCCCACTGAATTAATCCGTTGGGCCATTAAGTCTGCTGTGGAAAACTCGCTGGGTTTTTGATGGGAATCTAGCAGTTTTTCCAGAGATGTGGTTGAATACCGTCAGCTGCCTCTGTATTTCCAGTATAACTTAGGAATTTTCCGACACAGACACATTTAGACTACCATTCAGAATTTTGTTTGTCTCTTTAGAATTAATTTATTGTAATTTTTTGTTAGTCTAATAAATTATTTTAAGTTAGAGAAGTGATAGAAAAGCAGATATTTGACATAGTATATGTGAAGACATAAACTGCATATTAATTTTATTCTACGCTTAATTCAAAATAAAGAAATACATATTCCCCGAGGCATGACATACTTTTCAAAGTATAATATTTCTATGATTTACTAAGATATTAAGATGGAAATTACAATGTTAAACAATATTTCCAATAGCTGTAATAGTGTTGTGGGAATCATGATTTCAGAAGAAGAAAATGAGACATGTAGATAACATTATTGCTATAATTTCCCATAGGACATTTACATTGGGAAGTATTTTATTATAGTCTAAAATAAAGTTGCCTTGCATTCACTTTAGATATAATCGAATACTGAAAAAAAAACCCTTATCAAGTCAAATCGCTGTTCAAGGAAAGGCATACAGTATGTTATTGGTAGCATGAATAGTTATGAACTGTGGTGCTCAAAATGGCTTTGCCAGCAAAGCTGTGCCTCTTAATTTATTTTTATAGTGTACGGATGCTTTATTTTTCATGGTTTGGTAGTTTGCATTCAAATATACCAATAACTTTCAAAGAAATAACTTCTACAATGCATGCTTTATTGTAAAACATAAGATGACATTGCTAATGGTCTGTCAACGGGTAGTCATGTTCTTTATCAGCAATTTTGTATTACTCCCGGTTTTTCTGTTTTCTAAATACATTTTTACAATAGGAATAATTGAATTTAGATCAAATATAATGCATTGTTTTGTAGAATATTATTTAATTTATAGTTCATACTGTATGAGTTTAGAATAATTAATGTATGGTTTCAAGCTGTCTTGGACATTTACTGCTAAAGTTCACTTTACAAGTGAACTGTAGAACCAGAAGAACTACAGAATGTTTTTCCTTTTTTTTCAAGACTCTATAGAATTTCTTATTATTGTTCTTCTCTCATATCTATTATGGCTAATATTTGTCATTGTAATTACTTTAAACTCAAAGTATAAAATAAGAACAAGAGACTGGTAATTTACCAGGTTATAGGATCATCAATCACACTTATCATGAATAATATTAGGTAAAACAATATTAAATATTAATTTGCAGATACATATATTGATTTATAAAGCACCTATCCCTTAGTCAACCAATTATTTCACTCTTATGTTGGACTGCTCCTTTACTTGTCAGGTTGGATATAATAAAGTCAAATTTGTGACAGAGTCTTGCTAGGTCTGAGTGAGATTCTTTTGTGTTTGGATCTCATATCTGAATTAAGGCTTTGGCGGAAGTTGCAATATTGCTTTTAGCTGGGTTTCTGGGGCTTGGAGCTAACATTTTTGTGTGGTTTAGTGGAAAAAGTGGTACCCATTTGAACAAATGTATAATGGGGAATTAAATGTTAAAATCTACAGTACATGTTGTGGAAATACTGGCTTCTTACTGTATATGACAAAGATATTTCTTTTATATTACAACATATTCAAATAAATGTTGTTTTTATTCTTTATGGTTCAATTATGGGACAAAATGTTTCACCAAATATATAAAATGAACCAATCATGTTGCTTTTAATAGGTATATAAATATATATATATCCAAAAGATTGACCTAGGCGCAAGTGGAGACAAGAAAGAAAAACATAGGGTAGTATGTTCTGACAATTTGACCCATAAAAGGTACGATATGAACTCACAGCGTTGAGATAAATTCAAGCCTTGTATCCACGCTGGGATCTGGAACAGTGTAGAGAATCTGGAACATCCAGCAGCACGTATTTCACAGCCAAGTGATAACTCGTACGTTGCATTACATGTAGAAAGGAAGGTAAGAAACACACAAATAGTGGAACACAGTTTTAATAAAAAATATATAATCCAATAACAGTAGGTAAAAAACTCACACTTTGTGAGTTCTCATAAAACGGTTGAGAATTCAGTGTATCTCACACTCATAAAGGGCTAATAATATTCTGCTGGTCTTCTAACAATCTCTAACGATATCCATATACTGTACACCTCTGTTGTTATCCTGGTGTGGGATGTTGTATACACATAGTATAGGTGGCCGTAGGCTCTAGTGACGTCACACTCAGCACTTGCACTATTGATAGTGCCCACAGTCTCCTAGACTATATTTACAGGTGAGAACCCTCCTCTCACTCTCCTCCTGGGATCCCAGGAGGAGCGGTACACACAGAAAAGCGGTACAGCTCCCGAAAAACCGGGACTGTACCGGCAAAAGGGGGACGGGTGGTCACCCTAATTGTAAGGCACTATGTACCTGGAAGTACCCGCTATATAAATACATATATATGGAAGGTTGTGCCGTTCCTGGCAGCATACCCTATCTCAGGGGTGAGCAAACTTTTTATGCTGAGCCCCCCTTTTCATCCATGAAATTTCTCGGGCCCCCTGCCTGAATCAATCACATGAAAAAACAAAACCTTTATTAAACGGTATTCAATGTAAATACATCTCAGCCCCGTTATAGCGCGATCCTCTGGGGCCACCCGATCTGACCGCGCTATAACCGGGGTTGCGCTAATTTTAAAAAAATGGCTGCCGCACGCCCGATCGGGAGGAGGGAAGAGGTGGAGTGAGGCTCCGGCAGCCACCGTACTTCCCCCAGCATTCCCCTTGCACTTCCCCCAGCAGCCTCACTTCTACCAGCACCGATTTCCCCCCCCCCCCGACCCGACCACGCACAGATCCCCCCTGCCAGCAGCCCCGCACGGCACTGATCTCCCCCGCCAGCAGCCCCGCACCGATTCCCCCCACACCCCACCCAGCACCATCCCCTCCGCCACATCCCGCACCCCAGCCCTGCACCGATCCCCCCCCCCAGCCAGCATCCCCGCACCCCACTAGCAACCGCTCCCCCCATCCCACACCCAATCACACCCCCCAGTCCCCCGCTCCCGCAGGCAGCCCCACGATGCCCCAGCAGCTGACAACGGAGGTAGGGGGGTGGGCTGTGAGTGTGCTGTGAGTGAATGTGTGCAGTGTGCTGTGTGCGCCTTGAGTGTGCTGTGTGCAGTGTGCAGTGTGTGCTCTGTCTGCAGTGAAAGTGTGTTGTGTGTGTGCAGTGTGTTGCGAGTGTGTGCAGTGTGTGCAAAAAAAAAACCACATACACTCAATCACAACCAAACACAGGCACAACATACAGACACAACACACAATCATAAGTCACAGACTTTCACCTGCGGGGGAGGAAGTACTGTTGCCTGCACCTGTCCCCCATGCTGCTGAAAACTGGGACGGGTAACACAGGAGGAGGAGGGGAGGTCTGTGTGCAGGGAAGGAAAGCCCCGCCCCGTCTGACACAGACAGAGCAGAGAACCAGCAGCCTCAGAACGGAGCTTCTGGCCGCCCGTGCACAGCTCTGCCTGCCCCCAGGTTTCCCCGCACGCAGCCTGTGCCCCCCCTAAATAATTCTTCGCCCCCCCATGTTTGCTGCACCGGCTGGCCCCTATCAATAAACCAAAAAATAAAACAGGAATCAGGGCCAGGAGGGAACTTAGACTTTGTGGAAGAAAGATTGTAACACAGAATTCCTTACAGCAAGGGTGCTCAATTCCAGTCCTCAAGAACCCCCAACCGGTAGGTTTTCAGATATCCCTGCTTCAGCGCTGTTACCTTAATCAATCCTTGCTTCAGCACAGGTGGTTCAATCAATCCCAGTCGACTGAGCCTCTGATTGAGCCACTGTAACGATGTGTGGAACATGCCCCCTGCGGCGTGTCCCTTCCTTACCTGTTTACTTCTGATCGCCGCCCTCTAGCTGCGAATCAAGATCCTGTGTCTTTAAGGATTCTGAAGCAAGCAACGCCATCTTGCTTTCTGGCAAACTCTGCCCTCTTCCTCCTGACAGGAAGTAAGCCTCTCTTTGACTTTCTCTCTGCTATTAGTCTTTTGCTGCCTGCCCTAGTGCCTGCTGGTACTCATCGCATACTTCTCCTGCCTGGACCTCCTTGGGACCCTTACTTATCTCCTGTGGATTCCGGAAGACTGGGACAGTCACTCTTATACTACTGAGGTTAGTTTACCGTCGGGTAGTGTAGGTACCTGCTTAGTAGGGTTCACCTTGACGTGGTAGCAGGCTTATAATTCCTTGGCCAATGGATTAGACTAAGAACCCTTATGTTATGTTTAGTTTCGCTGCACCTTGCTGTTTTTGTTACTATGCCTTTAAGAAGTCTGGACGTTCTCCAAGACGCAGTCCTTCTCTGGATGTTACCTTGTGCTCTGGACTCCATGCCCATGTTCCTGTATCATGTTTCTGGTTTCCGTTTCCAGACTCCCGTGCTGAAGCGTTGGCTTCCCAGCAACCCCCGCGTTGGTGCCGGAGAGCGCACGCACTCCCGCTCTGCTGTCAGAGCATGCGCGCACATGCAGCTGGATCACTCGTGTCTCTGAGTAGGCACCACACCTCCGGACGTGTTGCGCATTCTCATGCGCGCGGCGCAGTCACGTGACTACGTGCATCGATCCCCAGCTGCGCGGCAACTTACTCCCTTCGTATCCCCTGCGGCCTCCCCACCTCGCTATCGGGTCCTACCCCTTTTTCCCTGC
>WSYH01001051.1:73161-144027 GCA_036426205.1 Ascaphus truei | reverse complement strand
CGTGAACATGGACAGTGATGAACATGATAATACTACATATTCTCAATATAATAAACATTCGGATGCAAATGTACAAAAGTCTGTCCTTTGTATTTCAGAAAAATGAATATTACATGGACTCACAATCAATGCATGTTCCAGTCAAGACAAACAGAGTTTTGTGATTTTTGACGTGTCACATTTTTGAACAATGGTCCTATGTTTCCAAGCAATGATGCTTATGCTATTGTGAAGCTTATTTGTGCTTGTAGTAATTGTAACATCATGAAATTAGTATTCTTTTTGTTACATGTAGTTCTTCCTAACATTAATGATATTTACAATCTAAACACATATAAATGTGTAAAGATATTTTTCTATGTTTCTGTTAACTTATGTTGACGACATGTACTGTATTAGTAAAGCTTACATTACCTATAGAATTTTTATAATTTGCACATATAGCATAACCTCTAACAAATCATGACTATATTTTATTTCTAACATCATGTTTATACTTAAATCTATAACCTAAGGAGAGCATTACCTTTTATCATGCATATTGGATTACTACATAAATGTTGTTATAATTATGCTGTACTATTTGCTAATGTTGAACATTACACATGACAGAATGTAACATTTGGCATCTGACATTATACAACACACATTAGGTATAATGTTTCACTATTTGAACTAAGTTCATACACCTTTTTATGTTTCACTACAAACACATACATTATATGTAATGTTACTACACATATGGATACATAATAGATCAATGGAATCCTATCATTTGATATTAATGAACATTATAATTAGTTCACGTGTGGACAACTAAGAATAAGCACGTACATGTGTACAGCACACGTTAGGAGTATGATGCAGAATAGTACATAAATATGGATTGCCAACATTATGAATATTTAACATAGCATTTACTTACTTTTAGTCACATACTGCAGCAAATGAGATAAACAAAGGCTACACACATGATATGTGATCATTATCAGCAAAAATACACAGAACAAGGTGAAATGATGTACAGTTTGGCAACAACACACAACTCATGTTACATCATGTGTTGCTGTATCCACGTATTGGTTCATATACTGTATGCATACCTTAAGCATGTACTCATTTTGTGTGCAGTTATCGTATTTTAGAGCACACATGAGCATGAATGTTGTAATGTCAAGTATAAACATCTGTAGACAAACATATGACTGATAACATTTACACATAAACTTAGTCAATATTGATAATTAATGCATACATGATATAAGCAATTACTGTGACATAAATAAAAAATGACATATTAACAATATACATACCATATCAAGATGTGGTTTAACAAAATACACAGATGTTTAATGTGAGGAGGAGGGTAAGAAACACTATCCTATGATGATAAGAAGGTCACACGTTATGAAAACACACTTTGATGGCAGAATGTCATAAAATCCATACATATGTTGTTGGGTACCTGAGAAATAGGTGTCGATCACATTCTGACGTGTTTCGACACCACTGGCTGTCTGCTCATTGTCACCTGCAGCAATTAGGGGATGTTGTTCGTCAAGCCCCTCCCCTATGTCGCCTTCTAGGTTATGACTCAATGCAATATTGTGCAGAATGCAGCAACAAATGACAATGTCAGAAACGTTCTCAGGCTTATACTTTAATGCACCGCCACTTTTATCTAAACACCTGAACCGACTTTTCAACAGTCCAAATGTACGCTCGATAACTGACCGAGTGGATATGTGTGCAACATTATATCTGTTCTCTGCAGGTGATTGCGGATTAGCCAATGGTGTCAAAAGCCACGGTCGGATACCGTACCCTGAGTCACCTAAAAGACAACGTACACATTAATATAGAGATTAAACATTTTCTTAATGTTGTCACATATGTTTGAAGGTCAATTTAAAATATTATTGTAGCCATAAATTCCACAATTGTACATTTCATGTCACATGTGTGAGATTATATGTAATCATGGACATATATCATCTTCACACAAACCATTTTTACACCTATAATAAGTACTTACACAATCATATGTAGTATATGTTAAATTTGCATTGACTATAGAAATAAAAGTATTATTGCAATATGTGAAATCATATCTTTACAACAACACATGTATTGATGGCCACTTTTGTTGTACTGTTATTGTGGGTCTGGTTGTAGGTGGCCATATTATAAAATATATATACCATGCATTATTATGCGATTTACACAATTAAAACAGGACAATCATTATGTGCAATGTAAGTTACCATTATCCTAACCAAATGTTGTCACATTGAACAATTATAGTATAAACAGAAGCAATTACAATTGCATGACATATGATGTAGCATTCACATATGTACTCACCCACCAAGCCAACCATGCCCAAAATGCCCATTTTCAAAGGCATGGAAACTGATGAGTTTCCTAAGGATAGATGAATCATGGTGGAACCACAGAAATCTGGCTACAACATTCATTATCTTCATCGTTGCATCGCATACCACCTGCACATTCAGGAATGGTAGTGTTTCCTATTACGGTATGCATGCTCATCTGACTAGGCGGGATCAAGGAACAGTGTGCAATCGATGGCACCCATCACACATGGCATCCCTGCTATGTTAAGAAGCCACTTTTGACTTCCGCCACTCTGTCTGTCACTAGGAAACTGAATATAATTCTAGCGCGTCTAGTCAGTGCACATAGAAACGGCTAAGAGGAGACCCGCGAGAATGATGACTGCGATGGAAGAACCCCCCACTATGCCCACAGTTGTTTTGAAAAGACGCAAAGAAGCCAAAAATGTAATGAGCACAAGCATTTTAACAAGACCAAGGACTGCACGACCACTGCTTGTCTAATCAAAATCTGGTCTTAGTTCTTGTAAAGAGCTAAGAGTGCGAGAACTCAATTATAACGACTTCTTATCTCCCTCCTCACTCAGCCATCTAAAAGTGTCTTTCACGTACACACGTGGACGGACTACAACACGTTCTCCTGTGTCTCTCCTCTATCCCTCTCCTGTCCTCTCCCTATCACTATCACATCCCCGTCTATGTTGAGCCTCCTGCCAAAACAAGCATCCACTTCCATCAGCAAATGTGGTTGTGCTATCCATGTCGACGTCACAGGAGGGTTGATGTTCTCCTTTAAAACATATGTGATTATGGTCACGTGTCAGATGTCAATTAACCTGTTGACTACATTAATTGCAGTATGAAAAATAATTACTGTTGTTTAACAATAAGAGTAACTGTTTATATGCACACTAATACACGCGACTATATAATGATCCATGTTTGCTATGACTACAACAAATGTTTAAGTACAACCTTACAACACAATCAAATAAACCATTCAATTGCTATGTAACAAGTGTGGCATGAAATGTGATTAACAATAATTGGACAAATATATGACAGCACATAGCACGATGAAGGTGTTTCTTTAGCAATCATTTCAAACATGAACACACTTATGATTGTTTGCTAACATAAGATCAAGTGAAATAACAACAAAAACATTAACAAAAAAAAAAGCGATTTTTTTGGTGTGTGAAGAATGTAGGAACATGCAAGTGTAGCGTACATTGTTGTACAAAAAAATCATGGAATGTTCTTGTGTGAAATAATTGGTAACACGAGTTGTTTAAGTACTAAAGAGAGTTTATTCAACATAAAAGATGTCAATATTAAATACATGCACTAATGTGTGACTTCACAAAGCTTTCACATTTAATCATAATGAAATACATGCAAACATTCGTAAATTGACATCATATTACTATAATGTATTTCATGTATCTTAACTATATAAAAAATTAGAAAACATGAAGCATCTTATATGAAGTGTTCCGTTTTAAGACACTAGCCAAATTTTAACATGAATAAGACATTGATCTATTCTTTAATTATTCATAGCAGAAAAAAAAAACATATTTAAAACATTATAAACGTAAAAGGTTACACTATTCTGACAATTACATGAGTACTTTGTAAATAATCATGTTTTTTAAAACATACCACAATAAGAAATACAAAGTAATATGTGTTAGCCCCATTTACATCATGCTAACATAATATATATCAGAAGCATTTTTTTTCTAAGTGCCCATACCGCCGCTCATCCGTGCCTCTGAGCAGCAACTTGCATCTTTTTTCTTGAGTGGCTGATCCACCAGCCAAAACGGTATTATGAGAGGCGAATAGCTCCGCTTAGTACTCGCCTCTACTAGAATACAGGTGGCGGAAAAAGTTGGATTTTTAGGCGGAAAGTTCCTTCTCGCCTGCCACCGGCGGAAAAAAAATAAAAACGCAGCCAAAACTGCGGTTTGGTTCAATCTCGCCACTTTCTCGCGCCGTTACTGAATACGGATAGGCTTTTAGGTGGGGGAAAGTGGCAAGAATAGCCTTTCCGCTGTTACTGCATGAGGCCCTTAGTCTCTTGTTTAGCCCCTTTCCTGTCTCACCTATGTAGTAGCAGCCCCCTGGGCATTTCTGCACATGATGAGGTACATCAGATGCTCCCCCAAACCCTGCAGGAGGCACGGGAGGATCCTCCTCTAAATCCTCACGAATGTTTGCCTTGAAGATTTGTGACGAATGGCAATGTGGTGCAGAATGCAACAAGCAATCACTATGTCACCAACCTTCGCTGGCGAATACTGTAAGCACCCCACCAGATTATCAAGACATCTAAAACGACTTATTAAATTCCAAAGTGCCTCTCAATCACCAAGTGTGTGGATATGTGTGCGCATTATATCGTTCCTCTGCATTGGTTACGTATTACCCAGTGGGGTCAGAAGCCAAGGCGGTTTCCATATCCTGAGACGCCTATAACACAGTCAAATCACATGAATGTTAAATACTATAATCAATATTCCAAACATTGGCTATGGCATTTCCTATACATGAGAGGGAAGAAATATACAAACACATGCCCTAACAATAAAATAATCATTATCTAAGATGACGCTGCTGCATGACTATGGATTAGATATACAACTTCACAAATGTTAAGGATTGTGGTACTACATATATTGCAAACACATAATGAATATTTAACTAAAATTGAATTTACTTGAAAATGCACTTTCTGTAACATTCACTGACCCAATAGCCAACCGTCCTCGATTCCCCCGCTTCAAATTTACAGAACACTAATGAGCTCCTCAGAAATGGGAATCGTGGCAGGCACCTGGGGATTGGGCTACCACACTCAGAATTTTCACGATGCGTCACATACGACCTGCACATTGAGCGAGTGGTAATGTTTCCTGTTTTTGAAATCCCTCTCCTCTTCACGTAGCGGGGTCAGGCAGCGCAACATGTGTGCAATCTATAGCCACCCATTGGCCCAGCTACATTATTAATGCAGCTTCAGGCTGCCACTCTGCTCCTGGACCGCTCGCTTGGGAAATGTATATAATCACTAGCGCGTTGAGTCAGTGCACATAGAAAACTGGCATAAGGCCCGGCGAGAATGAGCAGACTGCGAGACCCCCCCCCCGCCTACTATGCCCACAATTGTTTGAAATGACCCAGAAGCAAGAAAATGTAAGGAGCTCAGCATTTTCTCAGGCCAGGCACCTAGGCACGCATGACTCATGTCTGTTGTTGGCTCTAAATCTTTCTTAAAACTTCATCACGTTCGAAGATAGCCAGTTAGCTCAATCGATAGCGGGGAGATTTATCTCGCCTCACTCAGCCCTCTAGGGAGCTTATTGCCTATAAAATTGCGGGGGGCTATAGTCTGACAACACGGATCTCCCTCTCTCTCCTCTTCTCCCTCTCTCTCTCCTCTCTCTCTGCAACATAATGTCCCTCCTCCTCGCAAAAAACAACAGAAAGTGTAATCTGGTGCCACATCCCATTTCACCCTGTAAGGTAAGTCCTTCTATGTTTAAATAGGCAGACTAATTAGTCACATGATGTAAATGATGACGTGTGTTGTATAGTCTAGTGGGACATATGAATTGTAGTAATTCAACAATTCATTCAATTTTAATTCAGATGTGTTACACACTATGAAATGTGATGTAATCATCAAATATAACATTCCTGAATCCACGTGAAAGCACACACAGCGACACAATATGAGTATTGCTTGAAAACAATGACTCAATCATGACATTTGTATGGAACATGTTCAGTCTAGAAGGTGTACATCACAAGAAATAATCGTTGTTTCTGTAAAGGTGTTGTCTGAAGTTTGTATTCTGTTCAGGATGGTTGTTGTTTGTGTTGTCGGAAGTATTGCCCTTTAAAAATTAACCCCTGATACGTGTTGCTGGTACACTATAAAGTTAGGGCCATTCACGCAATGATATTAATTGTAATTCAATCATGTGCTCCTTCAATTACAATATGTTAATCAGCTTCGGTGATTGACACAAATATATTCACGCCAACATCCGTGGACCCCCAGACAGCAGCGAGGACCACCCCTGGACCCTCTGGTGCTAATTAAATTTACTTTCTTTAGACAACTTAATGTATGTAAAAAGTGAAATGCAGTATTATTCATATGTGGAGAAAGTAATTTTCCACAATACTGTACTGTATGTGTTATGAGGTTGTATGAATTTTTAAGGATAGTTCATTTTGGGGGTGGCACAGATGCTACCGCATGCCAGCGGGGACCCCGAATACTCGCGTGACCCCCGGACACCTTGTGGGACACCGGCCTCTGTCGGGACCCCTGCGGGGTCAGCCGAGGACACCCATGGGGTTAGCAAGGGAACCCGATGGTGTTTTTGTTGGTGTTGCGCCTGCAAAAGGTAAACAAATTTTTTCTTTCAAGTCCGGCTTTTCTTATCACCTGACTTTAGTTGGTGAGCTTTATTAGCGCAACTTTCACGTACGATAAGTTTGCATTGCTAGTGAATCCCGCAGAAGGCAGGAGATTCAGCGCACAACAGCTCATCGTACGAGCAAAGTGGATTTAAAAAATTTCCAGGAAAAGTCCGTTTTGGAGCGCAAAGTGCCTGTTTGGCGGCTTAGATGTGAATAGCGCTCGGTGTGGAACTTCACGTTCTAAGAGCACTTTGCGCTCTTAAAAGACTTATCACTGCTTAATGCATACCCCCAACTTATCTTAGAGAAATTATCCACAGCGCCTCCCATATCTGAAAAAATGAGGCCAAGTGAACCCAAAAAAGACACAAAAAAGCCAAAAATACACAAAATGTGGGATATCCCAATCTGGATTGAAAGGAATCCCATGACTATCCAATGTAGAAATAGTTACTGCGACCAATGAGGGAGAGGTAGAGGTGGGGTAGAGACATAGGAGGTGAGGATGGATCAAACGCACTGCAACGCCCAGAGCAGGAGGGTCACATACTCGCAGAACATATGGGCAACTAATCAACTTGCCAAACTATCAGGTCTGTGAAAGAGTAAGGGCATAAGGTTAATCTCTGACAGTCATACATCAAAACTAGGGATCAGTGTAGACATCCCATAGGGCAGGCCTGCCCAACACGCGGCCCGCGGGCCGCATGTGGCCCGCCTTTGTAATCACTGTGCGGCTAAGTTACCATTATCCTAACCAAATGTTGTCACATTGAACAATTATAAACAGAAGCAATTACAATTGATGACATATGTATGTTAGCACTTCACAATATGTACTCACCCACCAGCCAACCATGCCCAAAATGCCCATTTTCAAAGGCATGGAAAACTGATGAGTTCCTAAGGATAGATGAATCATGGCTGGAACCACAGAATCTGGCTACAACATTCATTATCTTCATCGTTGCATCGCATACCACCTGCACATTCAGGGAATGGTAGTGTTTCCTATTACGGCATGCATGCTCACTCTGACTAGGCGGGATCAAGGCAACATGTGTGCAATCGATGGCACCCATCACACATGGCATCCCTGCTATGTTATAGAAGCCATTTCTGACTTCCAGCCACTCTGTCTGGTCACTAGGAAACTGAATATAATTCCTAGCGCGTCTAGTCAGTGCACATAGTAACACGATTGTTTAAGTACTAAAGAGAGTTTTATTCAACATAAAAGATGTCAATATTAAATACATGCATAATGTGTGACTTCACACATGCTTTTCACATTCTAATCATAATGAAATACATGCAAACATTCAGTAATATGTACATGCTATTACTATAATGTATTTCATGTATCTTAACTATATAAAAAAAATTAGAAACACATGAAGCATCTTATATGAAGTGTTCCGTTAAGACACTAGCCAAATTTTTAACATGAATAAGACATTGATCTATTCTTTAATTATTCATAGCAGAAAAAAAAAACATATTTAAAACATTATAAACGTAAAAGGTTACACTATTCTGACAATTACATGAAGTACTTTATGTAAATAATCATGTTTTTAAAACACACCACAATAAGAAATACAATGTAATATGTGTTAGCTCCATTTACATCATGCTAACATAATATATATCAAGAAGCATTTTTTTTCTAAGTGCCCATCCGCCGCTCATCCGTTGCCTCTGAGCAGCAACTTGCCATCTTTTTCTTGCGTGGCTGATCCACCAGCAAAACGGTATTCTAGAGAGGCGAATAGCTCCGCTTAGCTACTCGCCTCTACTAGAATACAGGTTGGCGGAAAAAGTTGGATTTTTAGGCGGAAAGTGCCTTCTCGCCCTGCCACCGGCGGAAAAAATAAAACCGCCAGCCAAACTGGCGGTTTGGTTCAATCTCGCCACTTTCTCGCCCGTTACTGAATACGGATAGGCTTTTTAGGTGGGAAAGTGGCAAGAATAGCCTTTCCGCTGCTTACTGCATGAGGCCCTTAGTCTCTTGTTTAGCCCCTTTCCTGTCTCACCTATGTAGTAGCAGCCCCCTGGGCATTTCATGCACATGATGAGGTACATCAGATGCTCCCAAACCCTGCAGGAGGCACGGGAGGATCCTCCTCTAAATCCTCACGAATGTTGCCTTGAAGATTGTGACGAATGGCAATGTTGTGCAGAATGCAACAAGCAATCACTATGTCACCAACCTTCGCTGGCGAATACTGTAGCACCCCACCAGATCTATCAAGACATCTAAAACGACTTATTAACATTCCAAATGTCCTCTCAATCACCAAGCGTGTGGATATGTGTGCGGCATTATATCGTTCCTCTGCATTGGTTTACGTATTACCCAGTGGGGTCAGAAGCCAAGGCCGGCTTCCATATCCTGAGTCGCCTATAACACAGTCAAATCACATGAATGTTAATATAATATATATCAATATTCCAAACATTGGCTATTGGCATTTCCTAGTACATGAGAGGGAAGAATATACAACACATGCCCTAACAATAAAATCATCATTATCTAAGATGACGCTGCATGACATGGATTAGATATACAACTTCACAAATGTTAAGGATTTGTGGTTACTTACAATATTAGCAACACATAATGAAATATTTAACTATAAATTGAATGTACTTGAAAATGCACTTTCTGTAACATTCACTGACCCAATAGCCAACCGTCCTCGAATTCCCCCGCTTCAAATTTACAGAACACTAATGAGCTCCTCAGAATATGGGAATCGTGGCAGGCACCTGGGAATTGGGCTACCACACTCAGAATTTTCACGTATGCGTCACATACGACCTGCACATTGAGCGAGTGGTAATGTTTCCTGTTTCTGAAATCCCTCTCCTCTTCACGTAGCGGGGTCAGCGCAACATGTGTGCAATCTATAGCACCCATTGGCCCAGCTACATTATAAAATGCAGTCTTCAGTGCCTGCCACTCTGTCCGCTCGCTTGGGAAATGTATATAATCACTAGCGCGTTGAGTCAGTGCACATAGAAACTGGCTAAAGGCCCGCGAGAATGCAGACTGCGAGACCCCGCCTACTATGCCCACAATTGTTTGAAATGACCCAGAAGCAAGAAAATGTAAGGAGCTCAGCATTTTTCTCAGGCCAGGCACTGCATGACTCATGTCTGTTGTTGGCTCTAAATCTTCTCTTAACACTTCATACAGTTCGAAGATAGCCAGTTAGCTCAATCGATAGCGGGAGATTATCTCTGCCTCACTCAAGCCCTCTAGGGAGCTTATTTGCCTAAAATTGCGGGGGGCTATATGTCTGACAACACGGATCTCCCTCTCTCTCCTCTCTCTCCTCTCTCTCCTCTCTCTCCTCTGCAACATAATGTCCCTCCTCCTCGCAAAAAACAACAGAAAAGTGTAATCTGGTGCCACATCCATTTCACCCTGTAAGGTAAGTCCTTCTATTGTTTAAATAGGCAGACTAATTAGTCACATGATTGTAAATGATGACGTGTGTTGTATAGTCTAGTGGACATATGAATTGTAGTAATTCAACAATTCATTCAATTTTAATTCAGATGTGTTACACACATTATGAAATGTGATGTAATCATCAAATATATAACATTCCTGAATCCACAGTGAAAGCCACACAGCGACACAATATGAGTATTTGCTTGAAAACAATGACTCAATCATGACATTTGTATGTAACATGTTCAGTCATGAAGGTGTTACATCACAAGAAATAATCGTTTGTTTCTGTAAAGGTGTGTCTGAAGTTTGTATTCTTGTCAGGATGGTTGTTTTGTGTTGTCGGAAGTATTGCCCTTTAAATTAACCCCTGATAACGTTTGCTGGTACACTATAAAGTTAGGTCCATTCACGCAATGATATTAATTGTAATTCAATCATGTGCTCCTTCAATTACAAATATTGTTAATCAGCTTCGGGTGACACAAATATATTCACGCCAACATCCGTGGACCCCCAGACAGCAGCGAGGACCACCCCTGGACCCCTCTGAGTGCTAATTAAATTTACTTTCTTTAGACAACTTAATGTATGTTAAAAAGTGAAATGCAGTATTATTCATATGTGGAGAAAAGTAATTTTCCACAATACTGTACTGTATGTGTTATGAGGTTGTATGAATTTTTAAGGATAGTTCATTTTGGGGGTGGCACATGATTGCTACCGCATGCCAGCGGGGACCCCCGAATACTCGCTTGACCCCCGGACACCTGTGGGACACCCGGCCTCTGTCGGGGACCCCTGCGGGGTCAGCCGAGGACACCCATGGGGTTAGCAAGGGAAACCCGATGGCCTGTTGTATTGGTGTTGCGCCTGCAAAAAGGTAAACAAATTTTTTTTCTAAGTCCGGCTTTTCTTATCACCTGACTTTAGCTGGTGAGCTTTATTCAGCGCAACTTTCACGTACGATAAGTTTGCATTGCTTAGTGAATCCCGCAGAAGGGCAGGATTCAGCGCAAACAGCTCATCGTACGAGCAAAGTTGGACTTTAAAAAATTTCCAGGAAAAAGTCCGTTTTGGAGCGCAAAGTGCCTGTTTGCGCGGCTTAGTGAATAGCGCTCGGTGGAACTTCACGTTCTAAGAGCACTTTGCGCTCTTAAAACGACTTATCACTGCTTAATGCATAGCCCCCTAAATATCTTAGAGAAAATTATCCACAGAGCCTCCCAGTATCTGAAAAAATGAGGCCAAGTGAACCAAAAAAGACACAAAAAAAGCCAAAAATACACAAAATGTGGGGATATCCCAATACTGGATTGAAAGGAATCCCATGACTATCCAATGTAGAAATAGTTACTGCTGACTCAATGAGGGAGAGGTAGAGGTGGGTAGAGACATAGGAGGTGAAGGATGGATCACAACGCACTGCACGCCCAGAGCAGGTAAGGGTCACATACTCCAGAACATATGGGCAACTAATCAACTTGCCAAACTATCAGGTCTGTGGAAAGAGTAAGGGCATAAGGTTAATCTCTGACAGGTCATACATCAAAACTAGGGATCAGTGTAGACATACCATAGGGCAGGCCTGCACAACACGCGGCCCGCGGGCCGCATGTGGCCCGCCTGTACTCACTGTGCGGCCCGCGGTGCTTTCTGCTCTCCCCCTCCCGAGTCCACTCTCCCACGCCCACCCGCGAGCTCGCTGTCACTATCCCCCGTGAGCCAGCTGTCACCATCCCCCGCGAGCCCGCTGTCACCATCCCCCGCGAGCCCCCTCGCAGAGTAGCAGCACGCTCTAGCATTGAGGCACTTCCTGCCTGCTGCTTGCTAGAGCGTGCTTGCACTCCTGCTTGGATGGTAGAGGTATTTACTGCTTGGATGGCAGAGGTATTTACTGGTTAATGTGAGGTGCTGGGGGGTTAATGTGAGGTGCTGGGGGCTTGATGTGAGGTGCTCAGGGGTTAATGTGAGGTGCTGGGGGGCTTGATGTGTGGTGCAGGGGGGGTTGATGTGTGGTGCTGGGGGGTTAATGTGATGTGCTGGGGGCTTGATGTGAGGTGCTGGGGGCTTGCTGTGAGGTTCTGGGGGGTTAATGTGATGTGCTGGGGGCTTGATGTGAGGTGCTGTGGGCTTGATGTGAGGTGCTGGGGGGTTAATGTGTGGTGCTGGGGGGTTAATGTGTGGTGCAGGGGGGGTTGATGGGAGGTGCTGGGGAGTTAATGTGGAGGTGCTGGGGGGTTAATGTGAGGTGCAGGGGGAGTTGATGTGTGGTGCAGGGGGGGTGATGTGAGGTGCAGGGGGGTTGATGTGAGGTGCTGGGGGTTGATGTGTGGTGGGGGGGGGTTAATGTGAGGTGCTGGGGGCTTGATGTGAGGTGCTGGGGGCTTGATGTGAGGTGCTGGGGGCTTGATGTGAGGTGCTGGGGCTTGATGTGTGGTGCAGGGGGGGTTGATGTGAGGTGCAGGGGGAGTTGATGTGAGGTGCGGGGAGTTGATGTGAGGTGCAGGGGGGGTTGATGTGAGGTGCAGGGGGAGTTGATGTGAGGTGCAGGGGGGTTGATGTGAGATGCAGGGGGGGTTGATGTGAGGTGCTGGGGGCTTAATGTGTGGTGCAGGGGGGGTTGATGTGAGGTGCAGGGGGAGTTGATTTGAGGTGCAGGGGGAGTTGATGTGAGGTGCAGGGGGGTTGATGTGAGATGCAGGGGGGGTGATGTGAGGTGCTGGGGCTTGATGTGTGGTGCGGGGGGTTGATGTGAGGTGCAGGGGGAGTTGATTTGAGGTGCAGGGAGAGTTGATGTGAGGTGCAGGGGGTTTGATGTGAGGTGCCAGGGGGGAGTTGATGTGAGGTGCAGGGGGAGTTGATGTGAGGTGCAGGGGGGGTTAATGTGAGGTGCAGGGGGGGTTTATGTGAGGTGCAGGGGGGGTTGATGTGAGGTGCAGGGGGGGTTGATGTTAGGTGCAGGGAGGGTTGATGTGAGGTGCAGGGGGGTTGATGTGAGGTGCAGAGGGATGAATGATGTGAGGTGCAGGGGGGTGAATGATGTGAGGTGCAGGGGGAGACGGATGTGAGGTGCAGGAGGGGTGGGATATGTGTGGTGTGCAGAGGGGTATTGTGTGTTTGATGTGGAGGGGGAGTACTATGTGTGTGGGTGAGGGGGAGAGATGTGGGTACGAGAGATAGATAGGGAGTATCGCAAAGGTTGATGTGAGGGGTTCTGGGGGAGATATGAGAATGATGATGAGGGGTGCTGGGGGAGATATATGAGGATGATGATGATGATGTGCTGGAGGAGAGATGATGATGATGATGATGATTTTACCCGTGCGGCCCAATTTTTTTTTCCTTGGAACAGTTCGGCCCTTCTCACGTTACGAGTTGTGCAGGCCTGCCCTAGGGGAAAAAAATGTAACCAACCATCACCAACTCAAAAGTAGCAGCTTAAATCGACTTCTTTGTTGATCCCCTCTGGAGCCATAGTGCCAAGACATCTGATACATTTGGACTCTTTCTGTAGAAATAACCTGTTGATGTTACCACCCTGGTGGCTCTTTATCACTCCATCGATCACCTGAAACCAAAGTTGACTGTCATTGTGTCCAGTGTGTGTGAAGTGATGTGCCACCGGGGCCTCCAAATTGCAACTGCGGATTGTGGCCTTGTGTTGGCGGATCCTGTCCTTGACATTTTGTGTAGTCTCGCCCACATACCCCAACCCACATGGGCATTTAATCAAATAGACAACGTTTTTTTATAGACAAGTATAGAAATTTTTCATACCGAATTTCTGTCCCGAAAGGGGGTGAGAAAACATATTGCCCTCATGAATGTTGTCGCATTGACATCCTCCTCTTGGAGTACCTAGAAATGTTTGTTTTTGAGAAGTGCCACCTATACAGGCCTTCATATCGATCTCATATATTAGTGCCTTGTTTATAAAAAAAAAAAGTGATTTAAGAGTGAGTGCCAGAGTCAAAACAAGGTCTGTACCAAGCAAATACCAGTGTCATAGAATTATATTTTTAAGCCTTCCACTCAATGTACTAAAGGTTGAGACGAAAGGGATAGATAATTCTCTATCAGTCCCTTGAGTCTGCGGTTCCTTATGGAGAACTTCTTTTAAAAAATGTATTCTGCATTTCATCCAAACTATGTGCCACGGTCGCAGGAGTGCTAATAATTTTTCTAGCCCTCAGGAACTGACTGTAGGGCAGACCTCTTCTGGTCCCCGGTGGGTGAAAGCTCTAAAAGTGAAGAACATTGTTCCTATCAGTTATCTTCCAATAGATTTTAGACTCAAGTTTTTGCTCAACCACTCGAATGGTTGTATCCTGTCACGCTGTGCAGTCCGCAGACCAGACCAGTCCCCTGTACTGAGGTGGGATGTAGAGTATACGCACCGACAGCAGAGGGAGCGAGTCTGGGATGTGGCGTAGTAGCGTGGCCAGGCTTGGATGTAGATAAAGAATGGTCAAGTACTTGCCGAGTCCGAGGATATAAAAAGTTCTGTAGTCAAAATCCGTAGCTGTGTCCGAGGGTCTTAGAGGTTAGAGTAGTCAGTAGGAAAGCCGAGTTCAGGAGCCAGAGGGGGTATTCAGACGATCCGGGTCAATAGCTGTAGGAAATAAACACAAAGAGAGCACGACACAGGTTCCAGGCAACACAGGTAGCAAGGAGCTATGCAGAGCAAGGAAGTGAAAGCAAAACAGGATATTTACAGGATATTTAAAGCGGCAATGACCAATCCGGACTAGGGGCATGGCGGGGGCGTGTCGAGGAGCTGCTCGTGAGTGGCTGAGAGACCTGGAAGTAGTAGAGCACAGCTGAAAGTGCTGGAGATGTGGTGAAGACTCCCACACTGAGCGGGTTGCAGAGACAGGCATAATGCGCACGCAATAAATTCTAGAAGGAAGCGCGCGTTCTGTAACACCAGCGCCAGAATCCAAGATGGCGTCCGTGGCGGAGTTCATGGTATGCGCTGGGTGGCAGCATGGGTAGCGACAGGGGGCAGGGGCAGCAGCCATTGCAGTACTAGTATTGGGTAAAGAGTAGCCCCCGATTCCTTACATATCCAGAAAGTTGATAGCTGTTTTGCTGATAACTGAGGTGCAACCAATCGCATTGCGTGAGAAATTAAGATCCCTGATGAAGATCTGTAGATCGTCCTCGGTGCCAGCCCAGATCAGGAAAATATTGTCAATACATTGCACCCACATACGCCCAAAGTTCAAGAACAGCAAGTGATGGAACACAAAATCATCCTCAAATTGTTTCATATATATGTTGGCATATGTGGGTGGAACAATTGACCCCATTGGCCCATATCTTGAATCTGGACATAAAACGTGTCCTCAAAGAGAAATACATTTTCCCTGAGGATTATGTCCAGTAGATCAAATGCAAACATACATTCTCTAGGTGTGTAGTTGTTCTTGGTTCAGTGAATTCCTAACAGTCTCAATCTCTTCAGAATGTGGGATTGAGGTGTAGGGACTATTCACGTCCAAGGTGACCAACAAGTAAATCTGGGGACTAGCTCAATTTTCTGCAAGAAATGGGAAGTGTCCTGAATGTATGACCTACAGTTGACAATCAGTGGATGAAGCAATTTATCTAGGAAAATCACTAGTAGCTGGAATAGAGATTCTGTGCCCGCCACGATGGGGCAACAGGTGATTTAGACAAGTTTTTATGGATTTTTGGTAAGGTATAAAGTACTGGCATGATTGGCTCTTTTGATGAAAAGATCCTTCTGTTTGTTGGAAATAACACCACCCTGTAATGCCAAAGTAATGGTGTGTAAAATTATTTTTGCTACATAGCTGATGGATAGTGAGGAGTAATTCTATAGCTGGATCTGTCAGACAATTGTCTTCAGGATTTCTTCCCTATAGTCTGCCTTTTTCAATATCACTATAACTCCCTCCTTGTCCACCGGCTTAATGACAATGTAGGGGTCTTATTCTAATTCTCTGATGATGACTATTTTTTTGGATAAATTAGTATGTCAGCATGCTATGGACAATTTTTTAGGTCATTAATATCTTTCTGCACTAGCGTGATATAGGTTTAAACTGTGTGGTTGATTGGTGGGGAGTTAAACTTTCTTTTGCCCTGACAGTCCTGTGTTAGCAAGTGAAAAGGAGTGCCTTCCTTTATATTAAGATTGGTACTAGTGGTGAGGTGTGATGTTTTGAAAAAATACCTTTTAGACGCAACCTCAAAGAGAAAATATAAGAAAAGGCTCAAAGAAGCAATGAATAAACCAACTTTATAGGTAAAAAATAGCAATATTATAACATAAGCAATGCGTAATTTGAAAGCATATGTGCAAACAAAATCATAAAAACAAAGACTTTGCCTGATATAGCTGGGACTGCTGCCGGTGTGCCAGAGGTGGTTGTTCAAAACACGTTTGCTTTCCCACAGAGTTCAAAACCTTTCCCCGTCAGATGGTAACGGGTGAATTGGGGGAGGTACTGTAGATTTAATGGCATGCCGATCTTGACCGCGCTGCTGTGTCGCTAGGTTAGTGAAGTCATGTCCTGGGTAATGTCCTCAGTAGGCTCACTTAGCCTGCGGTCCCAGTACAGTCTGTGCGCACGGCGCGGGGTGCACTGTGCATGTAAGCACCGCCCCTCAATGGGGCTGGGCCCACCACGCACCGTCACGCAGAAGGTGCAGCCGTGCCGTGCAGCAGGGTTTTTCACAACTAAATAAAATTGAGTTTACTCCTAGCGACGGAGGCGTGGCCACGACCCCACCGGCGGTTCACCCAATGAGGGCGATCCAGCCGCGTGACGTAATGGCCACGCCCCCACAAATCCCCGACCACGCACCCTCCCGTCGCAAGATTCTCCTCTCCTCACAGACCGCAGTGACATGCGCCGCCCCCCGCCGGGACCGCAGCCTTACACTGTTGTTTAGCTGGTAGCTGCTGCGGCTGGCTGGTGCTCAAACCTACTCTCCGATACCGAAAGTGACGTGGGGCTCAGGGCGTGACATCAGTTAGCGGATATGACGGTTGGATGTGTTCTCAGGCTGGCTAATGTCCCTCAGGCCGATTATGGCTGATTGCGTCCCACAGAGCTCACAATGAATGCTTGTTTGCTCGCTCTGTTACGGATCAGATCATGATCCTTGGTAGGCTCCTCCTCCTAAGCATTTCGCCAATCAAATTGTCTTATCAGGGATACTGGGAGGGATTACCCATGGTGATTATATACCCAATGAATTAGATTATAGATGATTATCAGGTGTGTTTAGCCTTTAATGGACAATATTGGCTTCTGGGGTGTTTTTAATCCACAGCTGGGGACACTGTGATTAAAAACACCCCAGAAGCCAATATTGTCCATTAAAGGCTAAACACACCTGATAATCATCTATAATCAAATTGGCAATGTTGTGTTTCTGTAAAATCTGTAGATGCAAAGAATAAAGTTACAATCTTCTTTTGATTGTCAACATTTCCTGATTAGTAATAGTCCGAGAGTCATTTATTCAAATTTCTAAAATGTAATTCATCCCAAGGTGATTACTCATGTGTGTCATGTTCAAGACAAGAATGAATCAGATGTTTGCTTAAAATATATTGTCTGATGGGGAAAGATTTTGAACTCAGTGGGAAAGCAAACGTGTTTTGAACCACCTCTGGCACACCAGCAGCAGTACCAGCTATATCAGGCAAAGTCTTTGCTTTTATTATTTTTTTTGCACATATGCTTTCAAATTATGCATTGATTTAGCTATATTTTACCTATAAAGTTGGTTTTATTCATGGCTTCTTTGCGCCTTTTCTTATAGTTTCTCTTTGAGGTTTCGCTAAACTAAGGATTGGTTATCCTTATTTTGAGAGGCTGCATTTTTTCTGCATTGAATAGGACATCTGACGTCAAACACAAAGACTGTTAAACTGTCAAACATAAACACTGTTAATATTGTTTTATTCAATTTCAATAAGACTGATCAAGACCTGTTACTTGAGTTCCTCATTGGTTCATGTCACAATCAACCACACTGTTGGTTCAGTATATATAATTGGGTTACACACCTTTTAATTCTATAAGGCATTTTAATACAAGCTGTTAATCATGGTTATTGTTGTAACAGTAACAGCCTCATCCCCATTCCAGGTTCATCCCCACACAATTCTCCCACTTTTTAAGACAGCCAGCAGTCAGTAGACACCAGTTTGTATGTATTTTGGAGTTTGTTTATAAGCACACCAAATCTTTCTGTTCGCATTTTTACAATTTCTCACTTAGTGGCGCTGCTATTATCTCCACAATCTAATTGTTTTTGAAATTACAATTCTATACATAAACATCTTTTATATATTGCAATATGGCAAGCTTCATGTCAGGAAGTGATAGATTTCTTAATATTATTATTATAATAATTATTATTATTATAAAAGAAATCTTACTAAAGGTATTTTAAATAATACAACAACAATAATAGAGGAAGAAGAAACTTGTGACCTTTCCTCTGAATTCAATAAATTAGAGAATTTTCTAAAAGTAGAAGCACGCTAATGGTGGGATGTGGTTTTCCTAAAAAAAATATCTAGAGGATGGGAGAATTCCAAGGGGACTAAGGCTTTTTAAAAAGCCCACATTTGAAGATTTAGAGTTCAGCAAAACATGGAATGAAATTTTAGATGCAGGTTCTTTTGCTTTAATTAGGCTTTTAATTACATATAGGGAAAATAAATTAGAAATTTTAGCAGAAGAAATAGATCAACTACAGGAAGAATTCAAACATTTTAATGAAACAATGGAATTTAAGGATCTAGAAGAAGCTACAAATATAAGAATGGAGAGTTTTGAAGAAGATTTATTAATGAATAAAAGAAATAAATTAAAAGAGATTTCAATGATTACAGTACAAACAAACAGAGGAATTGGGCACTAAAAAGAGATGGTAATCTGATGGTAATAGAAACCCCCAAATAAATAGAGATTCCAGAGAAACCCTAGAGACAGATATAATATAATCACAAGAGGGATGAAGATAAACAAAACTATGGAGACAATGATTATTCAAATAACCAATGGGATCTCTCCCATGTACGTTACAATTTAAATTAAAAAACAAAAACAAAGTAGAATCACCAAGGTTTAATCCAACTCCAAAAATGAGAAGGGGGTTTAATCTTTCTACACCTAAAGACTTAAGAGCCGATTCCACAAAGAGCCCTTTCTGACATAATTAGAATAGAAGAAGTATCACAAATAGAGACCCAATTGGGAGCTAGACCAAAAACTAAGACAGGTCCATTGGAGATTTTTAAAAACACTTCTACAGCATCTTTTTTAGAGAGAGACCAGGTAGGAAAAAAAGAAGAAGCGCCTATACCCAGAGTAGGACAAAAAAATAATTACGATTCCAGGAGGTTCAGGAAAAGGAAAGGATTCTACTAGAAAAAAGAAAAAGCAACTAATCCAGACTCAGAAAGACCTGAAAAAAACTAGAAAGAGAGGTAGCAGAGGGGGGAAAGAAGTTCAAAGAAAAAAGCAATTTAAATTAATGAGGGAAAACAGAAAGAAAAGTATATTTAATCTATCTACACTTACACTCACAATGGAGCAAAGTAGTGTTCTAGAGAAAGGACTATCTTTTGCACCCACAAGCAGCCCCATTTTGTTTGACCTGTTTTTTGACTTGCATAGATTTACTAGAAAATTTACTTTAAAATGACATTTTCTAAAGAATGGTACTCAAACTGTACCCATCTATGATAGTGAATCACAATTAAGAGAAAGAAAATATCTCGCAACTATGGCAGCCCTTTTGGAGGAAAATGAAGGACCTGAAGAGACAAATGATCTAATAGGGTCTAGTTGTAATTTGGAAAAAAACAATACATTCCAAATTCAAACCAAAATCATCCTTCTATCCATCCCACTCAAATAGACATAATGTTGAAGTCTTTCATGAACTTGTTCTAAAAGATTTAATCAAACTATGTGAAAACCAAACCACAATGACTCCCAATTTGACACGCAGTGAGAGAAAGGCTTTGGAGGAACTAAAAAACAACAAAAATATAGTTATTCATCAGGCGGACAAAGGGGGAGGAGTGGTGCTACAGGATAAAATTGAATATATAAATGATGCGACTCCTAGAGGACACAAACTCATATCCATTACTCATCACTGACCCAATGATACAATTTCAAATACAATTAGTAAAACTCCTAAAAGAGGGTATGGATAATTGAGTTCTGAACAAAGCAGAATTTACATTTCTTAACATTGAGCAGCCAAGGACACCTTTAATGTATCATCTACCGAAGATACATAAGAGTTTGGTAAATCCCCCAGGACGCCCCATTATTTCAGGGATAGACTCCATAATGTCTAACCTGTCAGAATATGTGGATTTGTTCCTGCAGAATCATGTAAAATATTAGAAGTCATACATAAGAGGCACGAAACACGTTTTGGAACTGATAGAAAACCTGGAATGGGCGGATGATCTTTTAAGGGTCACTTGTGATGTCACTGGATTATGTACGTGTATTGTACATGATAAAGGAATCGATGCTATTGATTACTTTTTAAGACAGGATCCGCTGATGTGCACAAAACAAAGAAAGTTCATTTTAAAGACTATTGATTTTATATTAAAACACAATTATTTTATCTTTGGGGGAAATTTTTACTTACAAACATGCGGAACAGCTATGGGGACTAAGTTCGCCCCTAGCTTCACTAATTTATTTATGGAACAGTGGGAAAATGAGAACATTTGGCAAAACAACCCCTTTGCTTAAAATATTTTTTTATACAAAAGATTTATAGATGACTTTTTAATCATATGGAAATAAATACGGAAGACCTTCAAAAGTTGTATCTATATCTTAATAACAATGGTATTAATTTGCAGTTTGCCCATGAACACAATACGGTCACTATAAACTATTTAGATCTGGTTTTTTTAAGCAAAAACAAAAGGATTTTAACAAAAACACATTTTAAACCAGTTGATTCAAACAGCTACCTGGACTACAGGAGCAATCACTCCAAGGCATGGATAAACAATTTCCCTTACGGACAATTTTTAAGAGTCCGAAGAAACTGCACTAAGGATTCAGATTTTGAGGAGCAATCACTATCACTCCGTAACAAATTTGTAGAAAAAGGCTACAGGAGTGAGAAACTAGTTGCTGCCATGGGAAGAGTAAGAGAACAAGAAAGACAGGTTTTATTAGAACAAAGAGTAAATCTGGTCCCCAAAGAACAAGATCATGAAATTTGTTTATTTATTACCAAATACAATAGGGCGGCTAATAAAATAAAAAAAAAGTGATCGAAAAACATTGGGAAATTATACTTAATGATCCCATTTTAGGCAACACATTTAGTGAAAATCCTACGGTCATTTTTTAAACGTACGAAAAATCTTAAAAACATCTTAGCACCCAGCCAACTGAGAAAAGAAAAGACCAATCTGACAAAGATTCCATTCCTAGAGACACTTGGCTAACTACATGTTCGGCAAGTTGCTATAAATGTGGCAGAAGGAATTGTTTGACGGGTAAACATCTAATCCATAGAAGCAAGGACTTCACATCGAAGGTTACTGGCGAAATATTTAATATTAAGGAATTTATAAACTGTAATACTGCATATGTAATTTATATGTTAACCTGCCCATGCAGTTTACATTATATAGGATGTACAAAAAGTAGCCTAAAAGAACGTTTCTTTGAACATAGAAGAAACATTATAAAAGGCTTTGTTGGTCATGGGGTGCCAAGACACTTTTTAAATGTGCATAATAAAAACAGCAATGAACTCTCTATAGTAGGTATAGAACACATCAGCAAAGGATAAATGAGGGGTGATAGGCTTTTGGGATTAAGAAAGCAAGAGACCTACTGGATTTTTAAATTACAGACACTATAACCAGGAGGGTTAAATGAAGATTTGGATCTTTTGGCTTTCCAATTAAAAAGTTTCAAGGACAGACACATACAACACTAAGCTCCTCCTCCCTACGCGTTTTGTGACGGAACGTCACTTCCTCAGGGGATGGTGGAGCTTAGTAATGGCATCTCTATATATACATTTTAAAAAAGAAGGCACTTCCCACAAGGGGGCAGATATTGTGTAGTGATTGACAGGCAGTGATGCAGGCATATAACAGCAGTCTGAAGACATATCGCTGATGTGGTCATATAAGCCCTACAACACGTGACTGAATAGTCACAATAACAGTGCATGTAAAAACGATGCATATAAAAACATATAAAAACATATAAAAACCTGATTCATGCTAATACATAATCAAACATGTTGAAACATGGTACTGAAACATGAAATGTCTTGCATATAATGAATGGAATTGTAGGATCCATAATTGTAATTTCATGGATCTTTTAAAAAGGCTGCTAAGTCAAAATCTTTATTGAGCCCCGGGGGGGATAAGGTTTTTAACACATAGATCCAGTAACTTTCACGTCTGGAAACCGTGTTTGGTCTATCACCCCTGCGCCAATTTATCTTGGGATTGTCAATGCCCATGCAGATAAGGCCATTAGGATTTTGATTATGTTTCAATTTGAAATGATTAGAGACACTATGTGTCTCTAGACCTCTCTTGATGTTATATACATGCTCGGCGAAATGACGCTTCAGAGGTCTCCCAGTCCGGAGTCCATCCAGTATTTATGGACTGACATTTGGACTACGGTACTTTGGACTTATGTCAATTTTATAGCGCCGGGGAATGCATATTTTGTGTTTGTTGCATTTGTCCAACAGGTCCTGGGAGTATCTGTTTTATGAGGTTCTCTCAGGAATCCGCCCCTGGGTTTGGCTGGAGCCTATCCATCCTGAGCTTTGTAGACAAACTATTCCCTGCTTCTGCAATCACCTGCCTCTTGTTGCCTCCTGTGCAGCTCTGGCCTGATTGGCCTCCTGTGCTATTTAGTTCCTGCCCCGCCTTCAGGAAGTTGCTGGACATAGACTTTGCAATCCATGTTGCAAGTAACTGTGCTGGTCACAGACTCTCTGTTTGGCCTGCTAGGCCTCCTCGTGCCTTGTAACCTGCTCCTAGTCCCCTGCTGCCCAAGGGCTTCTTGCATAGTAGCCTCGGCGCTGCTTCCTTGTTCCTGTCAAACTTTGCCGCGCGGAAGCGGCTATGCTGGTTCCCCAGTGTTTCCTGTGGCGTGTCTACACCTCTGCTTCCTGCTTCCTCGAAGTGGAGTTTGCTCCTGTCCGGAAGTCTCTGCACCAAAGCTTCTGGTTCCTGTGACTCCTGGCCTTTTCCTGCCGCACTGAAGCACCTTCGCTGAAGCTTCACAGCTGCAGTGGCTTCTCTCAAGGTTCTAGCCTCCTAGGCTGGAATACCTTCACCCAAGATTTCCTGTTGATGACCTTGGCTTGTTTCCTCGACACCCGCTCCTGTGCCGCCTGCCTTGACCCCTGCCTGGATAACGTTAACCCTGCTTTCTCCAATCCTGACCTGGCTATGTCTGACCATGGAATCCGCACTCCGGACCTGACTCCGTGGCCGAAGGTCGGTGCTTATACATCTCCACCTCAGCCCCGCGGTCCGGTACCAGTTTGTGGCAAGCACGTACGTTACAGGTTCCCCTTGGCAGCTCTTCTCTTCCAGTTAATTTTTCATATCACATTTCACTGGTTCATTTCACATGCAATGTTTCACTTTATCATCTTTATTTAGTTTAATTGCACCTCACATTGTTTGGTTTAGCTTAGAGCTTGTAAGGAGTTTATTTATGTAGTTTGTTGTGAGTTTTTTTTATTTTTCTCTCCACTCTCTCAGCAGCTGACCACACTTATTCAATATGGCACTATTCACCAATAGAGCCTTGCGAGGGCTCAATCTTGAAGTCCTATTTGATGAAACTAATGATCCTATGGATCCTGACAAAGAAAGCCTTGACACCCAGTTCTCTAAGTTAGAGAAACTATTAACCCAAGAGATGAGACAAATTTAGGAAACCTATACGCTCAAACAATATCTTGAGCATAAGAGGATACCCAGGGATCTCAGGATTCTGAAGCCACCCACTTTAGATCTTGACGATGAATGTTTTTTAAAAGAGTGAAATTGTATATTAGATACATGTTCAGTAGGAATAATCCAGTTGCTCATTAAACACAGAGCCACCACTTTAGAGGTACTAGATGGGGAAATTAATAAAGTTAAAGAACAGCTAGAACCCTTTATGGAATTACCGGAATATAAGACATTAGAAGAAAAAGTAATTTTAAGAATAGATAAGTCAGAGAAAGAGGTCAAACTTACCAAACCAAAAAAGTTTGCTAGGGATAAACGAGATTACTGTATGAAGATAACAAACAGAGAAATTGGAAAACTGAAAAGATCATTACGATTAGTGAAGTAGATATAAATGGACATGAGGCCGTCCCAAAATCGGGTAATTCTAGAGAGAGGATTGATTCTACCAAAAGTGATAAGACTGACACTAATTTAATAGATGCAAGAGGAGTGAACCCCTCTAGACAAAATAAGAATCCAGTTGCAAACCAGAATAAAAAGAAACCCACTTTTCAGAAGAGAACAAAATTTAGAGATACTACTGGTCATCAAACTGATTACCACTATCGAGATAGATCCCCTATAGATAGACCCCATAAGGGTAACAATGGGTTGAGTCAGAGACAGACTCCTTTTTTAGATTATCATCAGGGTCGAGCACCATTCCAGGAAGGATGGAGGGTCCGAGAATATAATCAGGGAGACGGGACCCATAAAGAATAGAAAGGAAAAGATCAAGACTAGAAGAGTCAGAGGGAAGAGAGGAGGGACAAGGAAGAGAAAGAGAAAGGAAAAGACCAGACCAAGGGAGAAACTGGTAAAGAGCAGTATCTTTAATATCAGCAGTGTCCCTCTTAAACCAGTAGAATTAGATGTTCTTTCCAAGGGCCTTAATTTTGCTCCTGTGAATGGACCCAATATGTTTAATACCTTTGTGGATGTCCACAAAATCTTGAGGAAAATCACCCTGAAAAAATATTTCATGAAGGATGCTGTGAGTCGATCTGTCATTTCACTGAGTTTAACTAACTTGGTGACTAGACCTCCACTCACACCCTTCAAAAACTCATCCACTTTCTACCCTAAAGGAATTAAAGGAAGTTTTATTGACACATTTGCTGAGATGGTGATTTCAGACCTAGAAGCAGCTTGTTCCAATTTCAAATGTCATAGACAAAATCTTAGCAAAGATGAAGAGGAAGCTGTCAAATCCCTTGAAAGCAACAAAGATATTGTCATTAAGGCAGCTGATAAAGGGGGTAGGGTGGTGGCCATGAAATCCTCTTATTATAGGGAAGAGTCACAAAGAATTTTAGGTGACAACACCACTTACCTTAAATTGGAAGCAAACACAACCATCCCCTTTAAAAATGAGTTGTTGATATTCTTGGATCAGTGTCTTCGGGATGGAATTATCACCAAACGAGAACTGGAATTTCTCACAATAGAACAACCTAGAATTTCAGTTTTCGATTTTATCCCGAAGATCCACAAGAATCTCACACAACCCCCCTGGTCGACCCATTATATATGGGATACGTTCCCTTACTTCGAATCTCTCACAGTTTTTGGACTATCTCCTTCAAGAGTATGTCATCCAGGTCCCTTCTTATCTAAGAGACACTTTGCATGTGTTAACCACAATACAGGACCTCATCTGGACAGACGAACTGTGTTGGGTCACATGTGACATAGTCTCATTATATACAATAATAGATCACGCGTTGGGACTCGATGCTATTAGGAGAGTCCTTGAAAAGGATATCAATGTAGATGACAAATTGAGATCATTCATTATAGATGGGATTAAATTTATCCTAATGCATAACTATTTCAGTTATGACCATGACTTTTACCTTTTTAAAGAAAAATTCTTAGAACGAGATTACAAAAGACGAGACTTTGACCTAGCCATCTCTGCAGTAGATAATATTGATAGGGAGGCTATTGTCTCCAAAGGGGCAGTAACTAGATCTAAGAAGTCTTATTCACAAGATCAAGGACAATTCCCTATGTTTATAACTCAATATAGTGGTCTAGCACCCGTCATATCCCAAGTATTTAGGAAGCATTGAGGGATTCTTCAAAGAGATCCAGTTTTAAAAACTTGCCTCCCCAACAAACCCAAAATAGTCTACAGACGAGCGAGGAATTTAAAGTATATGCTGGCCCCAAGTTGTCCTATTGATAATCTTTGGGAGCGTCATGTCACATGGCTCAATGACCTCAAAGAATATTACACTTGTCACAATTGTATTGGGAGTAGATATAGTAAAAAAAGCAAACAGTTTAAATCCAATGTAACTGGTATCAGTTAGGACATTGAAACATTTATTAACTGCAAGACCAATTTTTGTGTTTATCTTTTAGAATGTTCATGCGGATTACAATATGTCGGCAGGACTGGGAGACCTCTAAGACCTCTAAGGCCTCGGGTATGGTCGGCGCTTATGCGCTGACCCGTGCTGAGGCATGCTGCTGCTCGGCACTGAGCCCCTGCAGCCGCAGTGAGAGCGGCTTTAGCAGGGGCTTTTAGCAGGGGCTCGCGCACGCTTGGGGAAGCGTGTGTCTGACGGAGTTTTGAAATTTCCCCGCTTGCCGGAGCGCAGGGTCGGTCACATGAGAGGTTCGCCTAATGAGGGCAAACCAGCTCCGTGACGTCACTGGCCCGCCCCAGACCTGCCCCCGACATGCCCACGGACGGAGCGCTGTGTAAGGCCAGCCTCTGCACGGAGAAAACCACTATATCCCAGGCCTAAAGCGGCGTTTCGCTGAGCATGTATATAACATCAAGAGAGGTCTAGAGACACAGTGGGGGCTATGCACTATGCTCAATGCTTTTGCGTCCGCATGGGAAAAAAAGCACGTCCGTTAAAAAGTGAGACCGGAGACGTGATTCACTAAGGCCTTGAGCCCATTTTCTAACATACGTGCTCAAAACAGCCACAGCATACGTGTTGCTTTTTTCCCCATGCTAGTGTTCTTAAACTTCACGTACGCTACCTGATAGAAAAAAATCCGCTTGTAACATTTGCATGGAGATTCTGTATCTCCATGCAAGGCTGTTACAGGCGATCGTACACTAAATAAATACATTTTAATAATAGTGTACATGAGCAGGGGGTCTCCGGAGCTGAACCACATTGGTTTCAGGTCCGGGGGCCCCCTTCTTCAGGACAACAGGCCCCGTTATGGGGTGCCAGTGTCCCCTGCACTTTCAAGCTCCCGCGTCACATGACCGGGATATTTACATTCTGCTGGGGATACCGGCACCCCATAACGGTGAATGTATTTCCTGAAGTAGGGGGCCCCCAAGGCTGAAACCAATGCGGTTCAGCTCAGGAGACCCCCTACACATCTACAGTATTGTCAAAACACACATATCAATAAGCAATAATTCCTTACCATAGCGGCTATCTGCAATGGTAATGAAGCTGCATTAATGTACATTTTAATAATAGTGTGCTGGAGCCGGGGGTCCCCTGAGCATTGATTTCTGCCTCAGAGACCCCCTGCTTCCCGAGTTACAGGGCAAGGTATGGGGCATCAGTGCCAGTGTCGCCGCCATCTTTATAGCGTCCCATACGCGACGTGGACGCTATAAACATGGCAACGACACTGGCACTGATGCCCCAAACCGGTGCCTGTAACTCGGGAAGCAGGGGGTCTCTGAGGCAGAAATCAATGCGGGGGAAGCAGGGGGTATCTGAGGCAGAAACCAATGCGGATCAGCTCAGGGGACCCCCTGCTCCCGCACACTATTAATAAAAATACATTAACGCAGCTTCATTACCTTCGCGGTTATCCGCTAAGGCAATGAAGGGGTTAAGGCACAATAGCATGTTTATTGGGCCGCGTGCGCACTTGCCCTGCGCATGCGCGAGTATATAGGGGCCACCTCAACATTTCCCTGCTTTTCCCTACACTCGCGCGACTCCTTCCTGACTCCGGTACCCTACCTGCGCATGCGCGTTCACTGCGCATGCGCGAGTGACTCCTCAATGGCGGCGCCCTCACCGCCCGGCTCCGAGAGCGCCGGGATCCCCGTGACGCGCGTACGGCCCCAGCAACCGGCCGCACGCGTCCCCGGCAACCCCCGAGCCGGGACCTGACCGCCCACACCCCTGCAATCGCCGGACGGAGCCGCCATTGGACGCGGCGGCCCCCGCGATCGGCAGCTAGGTGAGGTGGGTGCTGACCGGCTGGGGAGACCAGGTTACATAGCCATACCAAAATAATATAACAAATGCAGGAATTACAAACTGAACAGTCATAACCAAATGCAGTATTGTTTAGTACATATTATTAGTGTAAAAATTGGCCAAACAATAGCCCAAGCTGGAGAAGTATCAATACTAGCATATCAAAAATAATAATATAAATTTCAAATAATAGCACAGACACTAACATCTGTGCCTACTTCTCCAGCTCCACCTTATTTGTCATCGTAAATAATCAATATGGCAAAAGAGGAGAGAAGCTCCACCAGGGAACAACAGAGCCAGAAACAAAAAGATATTAACCCATAGGCAGATTGGATAAGAAGCCAATATTAAACAATAGTACTTGTGTCAATGGACTCATTGAATCCACCAGGCGTTAGTGTCGCGAGCTGGTAGATCCAATAAGTCTCACGTCTACACAACTTTTTGAACCGATCGCCCCCCAAAATAAGAGGAGATATATATTCCAATCCTATAATTTTTTACGTTTTTAGGTCTTTGAATTGTGGACTACTGATGCAGATTAACCGGATGGTGGTGATATTACTCAAAAATTGCCTGAATTGTTTTTACTTTTGTGAGTGCATTTCGTCCCCCCTCCTTTTTTACCATTAAATGTACAATTTTACTCTATACATATATATACATACATACAGTACATATGTATGTGTATATATATATTTTTATATATATTTATACTGGTTATATCTCATGTAATTATATTTCTTTGTTTCGCTTTCATCTCTGATCCTGTGAGGGGGTGTTAGCATGGAGTTTTTTCCAGCTGCACAGCTGGTTCTTGTAGGGTTGGAGGGGTGGTGGTGGATGTTAGGGTACAGTGGCGGCCGCCTTTAATCTCCTGCGGCCACCACCGCAGGATTTATAAAAACGCGGCAGATGCGCCGATTTTTTTTCCATTTTCGGCGCCGCGGGCGCTTACAATGTTAAGCGCCATTAGCGCTGCCTCATCAATGCGGCTGATGCGCGGGAAACTCCGTGACAAACGGTGAACATCCCCGCATTTTTACGGGTATGTAGGAGGATAAAAGGGGCCGCAGCTGTATGTCAGATAGTCTTTCTTGAAAAGGTGAGTTGTCAGGTAGATTTTAAACATCTGAATGCTAGCAAGGGGGAGGTAAGTAGTAGTATACCTTTAAAATCAAACACGACAACCTCAATCAAGAGGAAAAACTGGCTGTAAAGTCACTGGCCAGTAACGATTTGATTGTTATCAAACAAGCCGACAAGGGTGGGGGAGTAGTAGTGATGGACAGTAATTATTATGTCCAAGAATCAAGAAGACTTCTTGGTGACACTACTACTTACCTCCCCCTTGCTAGTGACCCAACGGACATCTATCACTCTGAATTAGTTACCCTTTTAGATACGGGACTTGCCAATCAAGCTATCACGCAGGATGAGTTTGACTTTTTGAATAATTTGCACCCACGTATACCTCTATTTTACTTTATCCCTAAGATTCATAAAGATCTTACACACCCCCCCGGTCATCCTATTATTTCAGGAATACAATCACTCACGTCCAATTTATCTCAATTTATAGATTATTATTTACAGCCACTAGTAGCGAAGTTAGATTCACATTTGAAGGACACTACACAAGTCTTGCAAATCTTGCGTGAGATTGATTGGAGGTCTAGTTATGTATGGGTAACAGGTGATGTCACATCCCTGTATACAATAATAGACCATCAACAGGGATGTGAGGCCATCCGAAGGGAGTTCGAGGAAGACAACACCTTATCCTCTGCCCTTAAGGCCTTCTTGATGGATGGGATTAGATTTATATTAACACACAATTATTTTTGTTATAATTTACAGTATTATTTGCAGATATGTGGTACCGCCATGGGCACGAGGTTTGCCCCAAGTTATGCGAACCTTTTTATGGGCAATGGGAGAAGGAGGCCATTTGGAACAACTGCCCATTTGGTGCAAGCCTCGTGCTATGGCGGCGCTACATAGATGACGTTATTTTTATTTGGGATGGGGAACTGGATCTATTAGATCAATTCATTTTGTACCTTAATGACAATAACAGAAATTTGAAACTAATATGCCAATATGATAAAACCACCATTAACTTTTTGGATTTAAATATTAGTATTGTTGATGACCACATTCATACACAAACATTTTTTAAGCCTCTACAGGCCAACAATTATGTTATGGCCAACAGCCATCACAATCCGCAATGGATTAGGAATATTCCGAAAGGACAATTCAGCCGACTTAGGCGCAACTGCTCCAGGTTGGAATCTTTTGTAGAGCAGGCGGATGAACTCAAAAATAAGTTTCTAGATCGGAATTATCCCTTAGACGAACTAGAGAATACTATCTCTTTAGTTCAAGATATGGACAGGAACAAACTCCTGGAATATAAGGACAAAGGGGACAGCCAAGGGAAAAATAATATTTCCTTTATAACACAATATAACGCTATGGCCCCCAAAATAAGGAATATTTTTGCCAAACATTGGCCTATATTGTTACAGGATGCAACTTTGTCACAGATACTAACACCACAGCCATCTATTGTTTTTAAGAAAGCTGGTAACTTTAGGAACAAACTGGCACCTAGTTACCCTTTAAACCAAGGTGAAATAAAAATGAACATCAATCAGGTTAAAAATGGGTTTAAACCATGCAGTAAATGTATAGCCTGTAAGTACAGCTGTTGTAGCACAGAATTCAAATCTAATGTCACCGCCAAAAACTACAAAATCATGTCACATATTTCATGTAAGTCGGAGTTTGTCATTTATATGTTGCAGTGTCCTTGTGGCCTGCAATATGTGGGTCGCACTGGTCATACGTTTCAAAGACGTATATATGAACATATCTACAACATCAAAAAGGGTTTAACATCACACAGTGTGTCCCACCACTTTTTGGTACATCATGGCAAAAATCCAAAGGGCCTTATCTGTCAACCTATTGAATTGTGTACACCCAATTGGAGAGGTGGTAATAACATTCAACACATCAATAGGAGGGAGGCCTTTTGGATCTATGAACTTAAGACTCTATCCCCATATGGGCTCAATATTGATTTTGAACTGGGCTCCTTTTTAGGTAGATGAAATGGCTCAAACAAACATTAGTTAAATGCAACCATTACTTAATGGATGACACCTTATCCATTTGACTCTGTACCAGCAGTAGCATACTAAGTGGCTTAAGCAGGTTTGTTTATCCTTTGGCCACAATTTGGCATTTTGGTATATATCAATGCCTATTATGATATTACATCTGGCCTCAATTTTGTGATATATGGTTATCAGTTGATATCTGAATGTTTTTAATGTTGTTTAATGTATTGTATGTGTATTATGTTGTTAGAGACGTAGTGCTTTGATATTAATGACATGCAGGTTATACAGCCTAATTGGGCAATAATTTTTTAATTGGTATGGGTATATGTACATGTCATTTAGTGTCAGTCTTTGTAGCCCCTGAGGAAGTGGAGTAACATCCACGAAACGCATAGGGCAGGTGACACAGTATTGGACTTTTTGGGACACTTGGTCACATTTGAGCCCCATTGCAGCCGTTAGTTCTTGGCATACAGGACGCTTGTACTGTCCCTTTAAGGGCACGTGCACACTCGCGTGCAGGCACGCTGAGACAGCCTGTGTAACCAGAGGAGGAAGTCAGGAGAGCAGCCTCACGTGGAGGAGAGCTGTGAGCCCCACAAGCAGGCTTCCAACACTGCCACTGTTCCTGTTAACCCCTGGAGGGAGAGTCAGCACGAAAGTCACGGTGCAGCAGGAATTACATCTCTGCAAAGACATCAGCAGCAGCCGGAAGACTCTTTGTTGCATTGCCTGTATTTGCCTTGCTGCTTGTAAGTAGGGCTCTGATTTTTCACATCTGGATGACCAGCGATGTTCTCATTTGTCCAAACCAATTTATGGCATAGTTCTTTTTATTTAATAAATTAGTTTTTATAGTCACTAGGAGTCTCTATGTTATATGTGCAGTGTGTGTATTAGTGTAGACCTGTTTTAACCCTACAGTGTTGCACTATGATCTGTGTCTGTTTGTGTTTTTTCCCTATATGGCCTGTCAAGCAAGTGTGCTGATCCCCTGAGGAGTACAGGATTATCCAATGAACTTTTGGCGCCAGGTTTTTCTTTGTTTTCAGATCATTTCTTGCCACTGTATGTATGTATGTATGTCTCGATCGATATATACATACAGGGTAAGAAATGATTTGGTAGGAAATGCTTGTTTTGCTGTCTTAAAAATGTTTTTGGCTATGCTGCTATGCATAAATGTGTGTGTAATGTAATTTGGAATTAGATAGATGTAATTTTTGGTGTTGTATGCTGTACTTTAGGTCATGGTGAGGCTTGCTTTTGTATATTGGATTATTTTTGGTACTTATATTTTGTCTGATGGTACCTTGTTTAGGTTTAACGATTGAAATAGTTAATTGTGTAATTGTTATGGGTGGTATTTTAATTGTTTTGGGATTTGATTAATGAATGCTAATTTATTTCTGTTGACTTCCTTGGTTTAAATAGTATACTTGTTTGGATTTAATAGTATTTGTTTTGGAATATTTTATTGTTAACATTGATTGGCATAGTGTACATGGTGCATAGATTTTTGGCATCATGTATACAATGTAAATTCAATGTTTTGATTGGCATTTGATGCTTTTGATTGGAAGATGAGAATGATTTTTTTAGGAAATAGGATTTTGTTTTACTGTGGCTGATATGGAGAAGTGGTATTTTTATTTGAGAATGTTTTTGTTAACCCTTAAACATTTCTTTGTATATTGGTTCATCATGTTTGAAAAGAATAGCTTCCCCTCTTTTTTTTGCATTACAGGACGCATAATATGCTTGGGGATAGACTCTCTGGAGGTATTTGGGGGGGACGTCGTATTAAAGTGGGTCTCTTGGAGGAATAGTACATCTCCTTTTGTTTTCTTAAGTTCTTGCAGGGCAAGTTTTCTCTTAATTACAGAATTGAATCCTTTTACATTTAGTGAGACTAATTTTAGCGTTGTTTTATTAGCCATTTTGTTTTGTTTTTAGTTTGGGTGGGGTCTTCTTTTCCCTCCACTTTCCCAGGGTGGTGGGGAGACCTATATTCATACCTTGTCTGTTTTCCTGTGTGTGTCCTTTGTGGTATCTCGACTTCTGAGTCTCTCGTTCCTCTGGGCTCGAGTCTTTCCTTGCTGGGGTGGGCTGGGGGGGAATTGGGAGGGATGGACAAGAGAAGGAGGGGGGTAGGAGAGAGAGAAAGGAAAAAGAAAAGAGAAAGTGGGCGGTAGTTGCACACCAACATAGTAACCTTCACCACCCTAAGGGGGTTGGGCATAGTGCCCACTGGAGACTTCTCAGAGTGTCTCGCCTCTGCACCCTTTCGGAGTATCCAGAACCCCCTGTAGATAGCCGTATGGTCAATCCGAACTGTGTAGAAAAGTATATAATAACAGTAAAATACAAGACAAATCCGGGTACAGGTATCATGGGGTTAAATATTTAAGCTTATCGTGGTATTTAGTTTGTATTGTAGACTCTAATGTTATCTGTGATTACTTTTTTTTGCCTTGTCCGGTACCACCTTTTTCCCCCTTAGTGTGTATACCCTAATATGCTCATCAATTCTTAGCTTCCTTTCCCGGTGGTATTTAATGTTTACCCCTCCTTGCTAACTGACGTTCTATTTGGCTGATACTTTAGATTTAACAGTATTAAGGGTTATTGCATTTGGGGACATTGGGTTCTAGTATGTAGATGGTTTGCTCGAACATAAGGCTTGATTATTTCTGAGTTTTGTAGTTATTTAGGAATCATTTCTTTTCCTTTTTTCCCCTTGCTCTCCAGTTTTCTCTTTACAAAGGAGTCTCAGTTTTATCTTTATGTAGCCAGGTTGTCCCCCTCTGCCCCGCGACCCCCCCCCCTCATTACCTCCGCTGCCGGGGGTCACCCGACAGACCCGCTGGCACTTCTGGAGGGTGGGGGCCGAGCAGGGAGCGCTCCGGTGCTCCGGAGGTCCCCGGCGGCTCCCGAGCAGGACGCCGCCATTTTGCGCGAGTTCACGCATGCGCCGTACAGGCGGAGTTGCGGCGGCCAGCAGAGACATTGCGCATGCGTAATGAAATAGCGCGAGAACCCTAGCCTACCAGGGAAGGCTCTTGGAAGGGACTACAAGTACTGGACCCGAAGAGGCTCCTCCTTACTCCGGCCCCAGTGATGACGCCTTACCAGGGGATGCTTACAGTCAAGTAGGTCCCTCGGCCATCGTGCCTGTTGTACTGGAAGTGATCTATGCCTCTGCCCTACTGGATACCGGATCCCAAGTGACCATTATATACCGCAAGTTCTATGACCAGCACCTATGACTGCCCCCTGTGGTCGGCCGAACATATGAAGGTGAGGGGGTAAAGTAACGAAGACTACACCATCGATGGGATTGTAAGGGTTCAACTGGAAATACTCAAACTGAACACTGGCAAGAAACACCCCATGCATGTAGCCGCAATGGTATGCCCGGAGCCCCAAGATCAGTGCAAGTATCCGATCATCTTGGGAACAAATACTGATATAATACAAGCTGTAATGAGAGCATACCTGAAAAAGTCCAACAAGTTGCCGCTGTCCAATTCGCTCCTAGATCCCATCCAACGAGAGGAGTACAACCGGGTATATGCCTTAGAGCATCACGGGGATCTCTACAATCGTCAACGCGGACTGACGACCATATTACCAGGGGGAGTGCAAAGTATGGCCATCTGGTGCTGTTATCCTGAGCGAAATGAGAACAATCAGCTTTTCTGCTGGAGAGTACCCCTGAGGAAGAGGTTCAGAGAGGGTATAGGGTACTACCCGAAGTGAAAGAGTGGACGACTAAAATCCCTCTACGAACCAACGTATATGTGCAGAACATCTCCCCATTCCCGATGGACCTTGATGCAGGACAAAGTCTGGGTTGCATATATCCGGTTAGACCTGTGGAAACAACGCCCCAGGTGAACGCTGCTGCAGTGGGGGAGCGGTTAGTCGATCTGGACTTCAACTTTGGCGAGTTGACATTGCCAACTGAGTGGAAAGAGCAGCTGAAGACCAAGTTGAATAAACGACTGACTGTGTTCTCCACGAGTGAGATGGATGTGGGGTGCAGTCACAGCGCTCAACATGCCATTAGACTGAGTGATGCCACTCCATTCTGTGAACACTCTCGTCGCATCGCCCCTAGGGATGTGGACGATGTAAGGAACGTCTTGCAAGAAATGGAGACCGCTGGGATTTTGACGGAGTCTCGGAGTCCTTACGCATCTCCCATAGTGGTGGTAAGGAAGAAGAATGGATCCGTACAACTGTGTGTCGACTATCGAACCCTGAACAATCGTACGATACCGGACCAGTACAACCTTCCTCGCATTGAAGAGGTTCTGATTGCTCTGAATGGAAGACAATGGTTCAGTGTGCTCGATTTATGATCTGGGTACTATCAGGTACCCATGAGTGCGGAGGACCAGGAGAAATCCGCCTTCATCTGCCCCCTGGGTTTCTACCAATTTACACGTATGCCCCAAGGTATATGAGGGGCCCCTGCTACCTTCCAACGACTGATGGAGAAGACTATCGGAGACATGAACCCTCGGGAGTGTCTAGTCTACCTGGACGACATCATTGTCTTCGGAAGGAGCACGAAGAGAGGCTGCTTAAAGTGATAGACCATCTTGGGAAAGAAGGATTGAAATTGTCCATTGACAAGTGTCGGTTCTGTCACACCTCGGTGACTTACGTGGGACACATCGTGTCAGCTCAAGGAATCACCACTGACCCAGCCAAAATAGAAGTGGTCGTGAACTGGCCTCATCCCAAGAATGTCACGGAGCTGCTATCCTTCCTTGGTTTCTGCAGGTAGTACCATCGCTTTGTGGAAGGGTACTCTAGTCGAGCTTAACCCCTGAACAATCTTTTGAAGATATACCCCGAAGATACAGGAAGGAAGGCCACGTCGGCCCGTCAACCGTTTGGTGATAAATGGACGCCTGAGAGTGAACAGGCCTTCCTGAAGTTGAAGAAAAACCTGACCGAAGCGCCGGTGCTTGCGTATTCTGATCCAGAACAACTATACGTTCTGCATGTGGATGCCAGTCTCAATGGACTGGGTGCCGTCCTGCACCAGAAGCACCCCGAGGGCCTTCGACCTGAAGCCTACATCAGCCGCAGTCTGACACCCAGTGAACAGAAATACCCTGTCCACAAGCTAGAGTTCCTGGCTCTCAAATGGGCGATCACGGAAAAGCTCCAAGATTATCTCTACGGTGTTACGTTTGAGGTAAGGACAGATAACAATCCCCTCACGTGCATCAATACCTCGGCCAAATTGGATGCAGCAGGGCACCGATGGCTGACAGCTCTAAACAATTACCAATTCTCCCTGAAGTATAAGCCGGGACCTTTGAATGTCGGGGCTGACGCCCTATCCCGACGACAAGGGCTAAGTGCTACTCCAGATGATGAGGAATGGGAAGAACTCCCAGGACCAGGGGTGCGAGCTATGTGTAGCACTGCCGCCATCATCAACGATCAAGTGGCTTTCTCTGAATTACGGGTTGCGGATGCCAGTCGCAGGCTGTCCCTGTCCCAGGCGCTCAGTGCGATCCAAAGGGGATGAACATAACTCATGACAAAGTGCTACGGTGGAAAGACCTGGTAGACTACCAAATACGAGATCCTGTAATTAGTATCATTAGACAAGCCGTTGAAAAGAAGAATCCAGCCCTCCTGAAGCGTGCTCCCAACAACTTGGTTGCCTTGCTCATGCGAGAGGTGGACAATTTTGAAATCGATAACTGTTTACTCTATCGGGTGGTGCAATATCACAACCACCTGGACAGACGACAACTAGTCCTCCCTAGGAACTTCCCTTATAGGTCAAATTGTCATATTGTTTCTCCCTAGGAACTTGCAATACATGGTGTTAAAGTCCCTACATGATGAGCATGGACATCTCGGTGTAGAGAAGACATTTGGGTTGGTCCGAGACCGCTTTTTCTGGCCCAAGATGCGAGAGGCCGTAGAACACCATTGTCGCCGTTGCTCTCGGTGTATACAACGCAAAACCCTACCTACCAGAGCAGCGACCATGGGCCATCTGAACAGTTTTGGTCCAATGGACTTGGTGTGTATGGACTTTCTGTGCATTGAGCCTGATAGCCGATGAATATGCAACGTGCCGGTCATCACGAACCATTACACCCGGTATGCCCAGGCCTTCCCCACGAAAGACCAGAAAGCCATCACAGTGGCAAAAATACTATGGGAGAAGTACTTTGTTCACTACGGTCTTCCAAACCGCCTTCATTCAGACCAAGGTCAAGATTTTGAGAGCACTCTGATCCGAGAATTGCTCAAAATGCTGAACATTGCTAAATCACTAACGACCCCGTACCATCCTGAAGGAGACACTCTGCCAGAACGATTTAATCGGACTTTGCTGGACATGCTCGGAACTCTAAAAGGTGCGCAGAAGACTGAATGGAGTCGGCACGTGGAGGCCCTGGTTCATGCGTACAATTGTACCCGACACGAGTCAACTGGATTCTCCCCATACTTCCTCATGTTCGGACGAGAAGTGAGACTGCCAGTAGATGTACGCCTTCGAGTCTCGACGGATGGAATACACAATGCTACTCATTTTAAATATGTGCAAAGACTTAAAGACAGCTTGCAACAGGCTTACCAACAGGCTGAGAAGTCTACAGCTAGGCTGAATGCTGACAATAAAAGGCGATACGATCATAAGGTCAAATATTGGGAGCTTCGTCCTGGAGACGCTGTGTTGCTTTGCAATCTGGGAGTCCCTGGAAAACATAAATTGGCTGACCGATGGAGAGACGGTGTATATGAAATAGAATCTCAGATGCCTGGCCTCCCGGTCTATCGCATCAAAGATACTGAAGGCCGGGTAAAGGTATGGCACCGTAACCATCTTCTCCCCATTCCACAAGTGGGAGATGAGGAAGCAGAAAAATTGGCCACTGAACGGTGAGTCCGGTCCCTCAGGAGTTGATCAAGAGATGGTACATGATCATACCCACCCTGAAACTCTGGAAGATCCTATGGAAGGACCCTCTCAAGGGGATCCTCCAAGTGGAGGGGCATCTCTCGGAGGAGCTACGGGTAAAGGGCCCCGTAGACCAATGCCTACTAAGGTGGCTCCAGCGGGCCAGCCTTTGGATCCACAAAGTCTGTGCTTTGTGCCGAACAGAGACTGTTCAGAGACATTTCTCCTCTCAAGGGAAGAGGCTGAGCCTCAGAATTGTACTTATTACTCCCCCGAGGGAGTTGCTGAAGATCAGCTATGAGGGAGCCAAAGAGTCAGGTACCCTCCCAATCGGGTAACCTATGATCAAGTTGGGGCACCCCACTATGAGGCTCAGCAGTGGTCTCGTAGCAAAATACAGTCGGTAATTGTGATGCTCACAGAACTATGCAATATCGTTTAAAGTCAATTGATGTGTTAAGATTGTATTTTATGGTTGCATTTTCATTATATAACTTCTGTTCATAGTTATATTCAGTTGTGTCCAAAGCGAGGTGTTAGGGTTTTTACCAGGGGGAGGATGTAGCCAGGTTGTCCCCCTTTGCCCCGCGACCCCCCCCCTCATTATCTCCGCTGCCGGGGGTCACCCGACAGACCCGCCAGCACTTCTGGAGGGCAGGGGCCGAGCAGGAAGCGCCCCGGTGCTCCGGAGGTCCCCAGCCGCTCCCGAGCACGGCGCCAACATTTTGCGCAAGTTTGCGCATGCGCAGTACAGGCGGAGTTGCGGCAGCCAGCAGAGACATTGCGCATGCGCAGTGATATAGCGCGCAAACCCTAGCCTACCAGGGAAGGCTCTTGGAAGGGACTACAATTCCCATGAGCCTCGGGAGCACCCCACGTGATGCCAGGGAGCCAATAGGGCTGGAGGATTGCCCTGCAGGAGCTTTGGATACATTTTGCGGGGTTTTTGCAGACAGTCAGTCAGGACCAGGAAGAGCTAGGGGAAGGATGTGAGTGCAGGGGTCTGTGACCCACTGCATTAGGCCAGCAGCCCCCTAGGCCCCAGTTAGGTCCTGAGCCCCTCACAGCTTGTGGTGCTACAGGGACAGGCCCTAGGTTAGGGACCCTGCCACACTAGTATCAGTGATAGTTAGGGACCCAGCGGACGCTGCGCTCCCCGAGAAGAGGCTTGGGCTCAAGCCTATGCCCCAAAGAGACAAAGACTATCACCAGGGTGGGATTGCCCCTGGCAGACTCTCATGTAAGGAAGGACCGGATCGCAGACGGGATCACCAAGCGGCGGATCCTTTTCGAAGTTGATTGCTGGCCCGAGTGCAGGAGCACTTGGCAGGTACCTTCATAAGTGCACCAAAGTATCACAAAATATATTTACACATAGTGGCAGCGCTGACCACGGGACAAAGGGGTTAGACTGTGGACACGGTGTGGGGATACACGGTGGTGGGTGCAAGGTACTCTCCTAGTGGAGTGAATGACATTCGGTACATGGTGTGGAGTTACCCCTAGGGGGAGTAGTATTATAACGATCACAGTGGTTATTGTTGATACTGATGTCAAGTGTTACAGTTATTCTGCATTTACAGTAAAGTGGTTATATACATCTCCGTGTATGTACTTATTGCGTATGTGGTTCCTGTGTATACAACCTTCTACATTTCTAGAACCCTACGCAGGTGGAGGCGCTGCAAACCAGAACGTTCCAGAGATTCACCCCAGGCTCTCACTTGCGGAGGCTCAGGACTCTTGTGAGCCTGACAGGTATAACGCACCACACCTGGTAACATTAGGTTCCCCGCACATACACTCTATATGCGATTGGTTGGGGGAATACCCGTTACATTTAATTCTGGGAATCACCACAAGATGGGGTTAGAGGCTTGCAATTAGTCTGTGGGGAGTGCAGGATTGAGGAATTTTAGCTTTATGTTACCACGATTCACCTAATGCCATCATTACTTTGTCATAGCTTACTAACAGGGTGATAGAGCCATTTTACGTCTAACGTCAATAACATCACTAACCTCAATAACAGTTTTAAAGTGGAGGTTTCCAAACATGAATAAAAAATACTGTACAACCTGAGTCCTTTGTAAGTTCTCTGTTGGCAGGACCTGGAGGTTCCTCCCCACCTCCCAGGAGCCCCCACCCCCCCGCCGAACCCCCCACTCCAATGTTCCACAAGATCAGATGGGAAACCCCACTCCACCCCCCCACCCCCCCCTCCGCACCATAAGCTCTTCTATCATGGAGCTCCGCTCCATTGCTATGGCACCCCCCCTCTGGAGATTATGGGCGGATTAGGCCCTGACATTTAGGGACCCGTCAGCGGGGTTGCTCATCCGAGCTCCGGAGCAGGCGCGATCAGCGAGGGCCGCGTCCGCTGCAACAGGTAAGGGCCGGGTGCCGGGTGGCCGGAGTGGTGGGCAGGGAGTACGGAGGGGGGAGCGAGGAGCAGGGGGCCCCAGGGGTAGGGGGAGCACAGGAGGGAGGGGGACGGCAGGGCCAGAGCCAGAGCGCGGGGGCCACGGACAGGAAAAACAAACCAAACGTGTCACCGGGGGCGGGGGAAACTCCCCAAGCCTCCGGTACTCTCGGATCTGTCCCTGAATTCTCATGGGGGTAGGCAATGCCTCCATTCATTCAGCTTCCATGGGCCCTGTTCTCTAGTAGCAGTCATAGTGGACAGCTGGGAGACACGAAGGTTGGCTGCGTTGGTAAGGGGGGAATCCCTTACTCCTCCCCGGTCGGGACCCTCTGCGTGGCTATTCACTGCGATGTTCTCTGCATTCTCATCTGTGGCTGCTGGTTCCGGGCATCCTCTGCATCCTCAGGGGCTGTGTTGTCGTCTGTGTGGGGAACACCCAATCCTCTCAGGAATCGTGAGCTGCCTTCTGGGTATGTTAAGGTATCAAACTTTCCTCCTTTGTGGACCACAATCTTAAAGGGGAAACCCCACCTGTATTTTATTTTATTGTCCTTCCGTTTCTGGGTCAGGGGCTTCAGCTCCCTTCTTCTATCTATTGTCATCTTGGATAGATCACTGTATATTTCTAGGCGTGTATTTTGGAATTGCACATTGCCCTTTTCCCTACTGGCTGATTTTTTCTTTTGTTAGGTAATGTTGCAGTCTTATTATCACGTCCCTGGCCTGCTTGGGATCTGGAGATTTGGGCATCTGTGAGCCCGGTCCATTTCCATTTTGTCTGGAAATAGCTCTGGGATCAGATCTGTAATAGGTCTACCAGATAGGGACGTAGCATCTCAGTTTCTACCGCCTCCGGGATGTATCTTACCTGTATGTTCTGCCGGCGGTCCCGGTTATCTTGTTCTTCGCCGTTTTCCTGAGTGCCCTGATTTCAAATTGTATCCGATTGATTTCATCCTCCGCCGAGGATTGGGCTTGTTCCAGCATGTTCACTTTGCTTTTTAAAGTGTCCGTTGTCTCTGTCAGCTGGTTAATGTCTGCTCTTAGTGTGTGCACCGAATTTGCCAGATCGTCTTGAAACCCCTGTCTCATTCTGGAGAACAGGGCTTCCAGGTATTCTTTATTTATTTCTTTATTTACTCCTTCTGGCTCCCTTTCAGCTGCACCGCCAGGGTTTTCCCGCGTGCTTGTCTTGTCGCCATCTTGGAAAAGGCTGCAGCTCCCTGTGGGCCTCTGACTCGTCGGAAAATAGTTTGAGACGCTCTGCTGAGTCGGTTTTTTTGTTCGGTTACTCATTCCTGAGACCTTCCCCTGCTCTTTGTTTGTATTTGGGGGAGGAATATCTTCCGCTTAACGCTGTTTTTACTATCTATTCAGCGGGGGGCTCCGGAACTCTCCCTTCAGGTATCCATACATGGTGACGTCACCGGAAGTCCTCGTGTGCTGTATGTTTTAAGGCTAAATAAATAAGCCTTGTCAATAGACCCCGTGTGTGTGGTTGCATGTACCCTGCAACATATGGTGTTAGAAGTGGGATTTTCAAAAGGCTCCTGCAGTAAAAGGGCCACACACACAAACAAGAATGAGAATTTTTTTAAGAGTTTCTGTGCGAGCAGACCAGACAGCAGGGACAGTTAATGCAGAAGCAGGCCCAACTACTATTGCAGCAGCAAACCCAGCTCCTAACCCAGCAGCAGACAGCACAAGATGAGCGGATGGCCAAGCTGCTGACCCAATTCCAGGGGTCTGCCAGTCCAGAACTTGCAAACAAACCCTCGATACTCCTGAGGAAAATGGATCCGAACGAGGATCCAGAGGCTTTTTACTGACATTTGAAAGGGTTGCCGAAGCTCAGGGCTGGGCTGCAGATTGCTGGGCAACTGCTTTGGCCCCGCTCCTCATAGGAGAAGCCCAGGCCTCATATCAGGGCCTCCCTGCAGATAAGGCAATGGACTACCGACAAGTGGATCGCTTAGGTCTGACCCCAGAGACCTACCAGCAGCAGTTCCGGAACATGAAGTACACCACTAAGATGAGACCCCGTGTCCTCGCTCAGTGGTTATTGGACTTGTGTACGCGCTTTATACAACCCGAGGAGTGCACTAAGAAGGCAATTCTTGAGCAGGTGATTTTGGAACAATTCCTACAAATAATACCCCCTTCCGCACGCTCGTGGGTGAAACGCCACGTGGCTGAAACCCTAGCTTTGGCGGTCCGACTCGTGGAGAACTTCCTTGGGGCTGAGGAAGAGGCGAGGGTCCTAGACCCGACAGGTCCGACTCCACCGGCACCTGTGGATGCCCAAAGAGGTAGGTCGGATCAACAGGGAACCTACGGCCCATCCATACACAACCGCCAAGTTCAACGGAAGGAGCAGTAGTTCCAGCAAGGGCGGAGTCCAAATGCTGGTCCCCGCGGAGACCCTCATCTCCTTCCTGATGTCGGCTCATCGCAAAATGAGAGGAACTTCCAAGGACATCACCCACAAGACCCACCAGATGCCTGGTATCCAGTATCCGGTCCAGCGGCGCGCTATCCACGACCCCCTCCTGTGAGGGAACCCTCTCCATGTTCCGCCTGCTGAGAACAAGACCACCGGCAGGTGGACTGTCCACAGATGGATTGTTCCTTCAGCAGGACCGTCGCCTCGGCCTTCACTGGAGAAAATTACAAGCCCTGGCTACTTCCAGTCCAGGTTGGGGGAAAAAATGTCCAGGCCCTTGTAGATTCGGGCTCTGGGTAAACTCTGGTCTTACAGGAACTGTTATCACCTAACGTGTGGTTTTTTTGACTCCCCATGGAGTATAGAATGTATACACGGCGATGTAAAACGGTATCCGATGGCCAAAATCTGGCTACAGGTAAAAGGTCAGGAGGCCTACCTCTAAGTAAGAGTCACTCCTTGGCTCCCTGCCCCCGTTGTGCTCGGCCGGGACTGGCCTTTCTTTTCGGACCTTATGGCTCCAGTCTCTCATGAGGAGCCTTATTCTATGGCTCAGGAGAACCCTGACAAACTGTTCCCCTTCTCGGCAGACCTTTTTCCCAGTAGACACCAGGTTCAAAAGACTCGGAAGCAAAGACGCTCTGACAAACAGGACTGGTTGCAGAAATCTGGGTCTCAAGGTGACCATTCTAGTAGCCAGAGGTCACAAGTGATGGCTGGGGATGGCCAGAAGGAGGGGGATACGGGCCCTGGAGATTTACCAGACCTGTACCTCCCTGACTTTTGCCAGAAGCAAAGGCAAGACCCAGTCTTTGCTAGACAGTATGACAAGGTGGTTAAATTTGATGAGCAGATTTTAAATGCACAGGGGGTGATAATATTACCCCATTTTGAACTATCAAATGATATCCTGTATAGGGTGAATAGGCAGACACAAACCGGGGAGGTCACCAGACAGATATTGGTTCCAAAGGCGTTTGTTAAATCTGTGTTCACTCTAGCCCATACTGTCCCTTGGGGTGGTCACCCGGGCAGGGATAAAACTTTGGACCGTATTTCGTTCGATTCTATTGGCCAGGGATGCATAGTGATATTGCTAAGTTATGTGTGGCCTGTCCGGAGTGCCATCTAACTAGTCCGAAGGGACAAAAAACAGCCCCTTTGGTTCCTCTACCCTTGGTGTCAGATCCCTTTGAGAGAATTGGGGTAGACTTGGTAGGACCTCTAGAACCTTCTGCGAAAGGACACAGGTTTATTCTTGCAATAGTTAACTATGCAACAAGATATCCTGAGGCATTCCCCCTGAGAACAGCAATGGTGAAGCAAGTAGCCAACAAGTTGTTGGAGCTGTTCTCACGGGTTGGACTTCCCCAGGTTATATTGACAGGCCAAGGTACAAATTTTATGGCTAAACTAATGCAGGATGTCTTAAAATTACTAGAGGTCAAGTCTGTTCGGACATTGGTCTACCATCCACAGAATGAGAGATTGGTGGAAAGATTTAACCGAACTCTAAAAGGGATGCTGAGGAAATTTGTAGATTCAGAGAAGAGAGCCTGGGATTAACTTCTCCCTTTTCTGTTTGCAGTGCGGGAAGTTCCCCAGGCCTCCACAGGATTCTCTCCATTTGAACTGCTGTATGGCCGCCAACCCCGGGGTATCCTAGACCTCCTAAAGGAGTCCTGGGAAGAACAGAGGTACCCTTCTAAGAATTTCCTGCAATATGTACTAGACCTTAGGAAACGCCTAGATGTGGTCGGCCATTTTGTTAGGGAGAATCTTAGATCAGCCCAGGACAGTCAGGAGAGACATTACAATCAGAATGCTCGCATGAGAGTGATTCACCCGGGAGACCAGGTGATGTTATTATTACCCAGTTGCGAGAGTAAACTCCTGCCCAAATGGCAGGGCCCATTTGAAGTACTCTGCCGCACGAGTGATGTGAATTACGAGATCGCTCAACCAGGGTCCAGGAAGGGTAAACAAATTTACCATGTGAACTTGCTGAAACCCTGGAAAATGCATCCACCCGGTGGAGGAGGAAACAGACTTGATTCCTCAGCCTCCACGGGAGAACATTGTGAGTGACGATAAAATCCCAATGGGTAAACAGTTGTCCTCTGAACAAAAAGGGGACTTGTTAGCAATAATTACACAATTCCATGATGTTTTTTCTGATTTACCATGGCAAACTAACTTAATTTCACATGCGATCGAGACAGCACCTGGGGTAAAAGTACATTCCTGTCCTTATAGGTTGCCTGAAAGTCGTAGGACCCTGGTAGAGAACCAGGTACAAGACATGTTACACTTAGGAGTGATTGAGGAATCATGCAGTGAGTGGAGTCGTCCACTAGTTATGGTCCCTAAACCCGATGGGAAGGTAAGATTTTGTGTGGACCTCCGAAAGGTAATGCTGTATCCAAGTTTGATGCCTATCCGATGCCAAGGGTGGACGAGTTAATTGACATCCTTGGTAACGCGGAATATATATCCACGCTGGACTTAACAAAAGGATACTGGCAAATACCCTTAGAGGAAAAGTCCAAGTGCAAAACAGCCTTTGCCACTCCCATGGGTTTACACCAGTTTGTGACGATGTCATTTTGACTGCATGGGGCCCCAGCCACATTTCAGTGACTCATGGATAAGGTGCTGAGACCCCATAGGACTTATGCCGCAGCCTACCTAGATGACATTGTCATTTATAGTAAACACTGGCGGGCCCATCTAAATAGGCTGAAAGCGGTCCTCAAATCTCTAAGCAACCCAAAGAAATGTGCCTTAGGTAAAGCGGAAACCAAATACTTAGGGTATTCAGTGGGAGGTGGAAAAGTAAGGGCACTAGCCGACAAGGTAGTTGCCCTGAAAGAAGTTCCGACCCCCCAAACAAAGACGCAGGTACGCTCTCTGCTGCGTTTAGCAGGATACTACCGGCGGTTCATCCCCAAGTACTCAGAAGTGGCAGCCCCTTTAACGGACCTACAAAAAAGTGTGCCCCTAAACAAGTGGAATGGTCAAGGGAATGTCAGAGAGCCTTTGAGGACATAAAAAGGTGTCTATCAGAGGGTCCCGTCCATAGAAGCCCAGACTTCAACAGGCCTTTTGTAGTGCAAACGGATGCATCACAGATAGGGCTAGGGGCAGTGTTGTCACAACAGTTTGAGGAAGCTGAACACCCTATCCTTTTCCTGAGTAGGAAATTGTTCCTGAGGGAAAAAAAACTACTTAGTGATTGAGAAGGAGTGCCTTGCAGTAAAGTTGGCAATCGAGGTTTTAAGGCATTACCTGGCAGGAGTCCATTTTACTCTGGTGACGGACCATGCTTATCTGAAGTGGTTAAATAGTATGAAAGATTCCAATACTAGATTAACTAGGTGGTATATGGCCCTCGAACCCTTCTCATTTGAGATTCAGCACAGGCCGGGAAAAGAGAACGCAAATGCTGATTTCTTTTCTAGAGAAGGGGTGCATGGTCGGGCTCCAACCGTGCATAGCCCCAGCCACACACTAACAGAGGAGGAATGTGACGGTAAATGAAAGCCACCATCTATATGCCTGGCAGACATTTGTTTAGTCTGCAGTGCAGCAGTGAATAGGTTAACTTCAGCTGGGAAGCTCAGGGCAATTAGTTGGATCCCAGCTGCCTAATCAAGGTGTGTTAAAAACCCCAGGATGTGCGCACATGCAGCCTAGCTGGTCAGGAGACAGGAGTGAGTTACTGAAGAGATTACTGATATAAGGTCTGTTTGCAAAGTACATGGTTTATGAACTGTTGTGTCCTGCATGCTGAAGAGAAACTGCTTTGTCTGCCAGGCTGAAGAGAAACTGCTTTGTTTCCCATGCTAAAGAGAAACTGCTTTGTTTACCACCCTGAAGATCAGCTATTTTGTTCTGTCTGCTGAAGAGAAGCTATTTTGTTTTGTGTGCTGTATGTTTTAAGGCTAAATAAATAAGCCTTGTCAAGAGACCCCGCCTGTGTAGTTGCATGTACCCTGCAACAGAATGTCTCTCAGTTTCTCTGTCTCTCTGTCTCTCAGAGAGATCCCTGAGGGTAGATCTCCACACTCCTTCTCAGAGTGTCTCTCAGTTTGTTAGCCTCTCTTGCTCTCAGATGCTCTCTGAAGGTAGAACTCCACGCTCCTTCCCAGAGTGTCTCTCTGAAAGTAGATCTCCTTCTCTGATCAGCAACACCCCTTATATAGCCCTCTGTTGCTATACTTTACATGGGAGGGCTGCTGGACAATCAGAGCACAGATTAAGTTAGTGCCACAAAAGCCAGAGCAGAAGCATGCTATGGCACCCAAGACTTCCCACTGGTTTGAAGCCTCAGGGTCTGTGCAATACAATGCTCTTACTCCCAGATCTGATCAGCAGCCTTTCACCTCCCCCCAGGAGTCCAGACACCTAGCTGTCCCTAATCCTATCAAATCTATAGAAAGCTTCAACTAAGTGGATTGCATTCTTCATAGAAATGACAGTAACAATGGAATATCTAATTTGCTTTCTTGCTGGGCTGACACCAAAAGCACATTTACAGAAGAATGTTGATTCACTAAACTGTGGGATAACAAATACAGACTTTGAAATACATTCTTACAGATATGGAAATACATTTACACATTCCCTGTTCTTCAACAGATGTTAAATACATTTGGCCAAAATAAGCCTTACAAAGGTGGCCAAGTTACATAAATTTAGGCGTAGCTAGCTGGGCTTCATAACAGTTTTGTGTTGCCTGCAACCCCTACCGTCAACAAACTGTATAAGTGTTGTAACAAGTAATGTATCAGTTATGTATCATGTGTGTGCATTGCAACATTGTTTCAGTGCCAACCGCAGGACAACAAAAAGTTTTTAAAACACGGCAGCCTGCTGCACAGCGTATAAGCAGTGAGTTAACTTTAGTTGGGAGCATCTTAGACCACTGAGTTTTGAGGGTAGCGATGCTGAGGTAAAACCATTAAAAAGGTTATCACGCAATTTTTATGAAGCCATAAAAAATTGATGAATTAAGGTTAACTCAAGGTTAACTTTTTTAACATTATGGACATAAGGGGATTTTCATTCAGTCCAGAACAGGAGGTAACTCTTAAGGTGTAATACTATGCTTTAAAATGAGGTTGAAAAAAGACTTCTGTCTATCAAGTTCAACCTATGCTAAATTTAGACAACAGATTTTATCATATATCTACACTTACTGATCCAGAGGAAGGCAAACAAAAAAACCCAGAGTCATACCATCCAATGATATCTCATAAGGGGAAAAATAAATTTCCTGACTCCAAGAATTGGCAATCGGATTAAACCCTGGATCAACATCCTTCCTATGTATATTTATTTGGTATAACCCTGTATACCTTTCCTATCTAAAAAGACGTCCAACCTTTTTATGATCAAATCCATTATATCTGCCATCACAGTCTCCATGGGTAATGAATTCCACATTTTAACTGCCCTTACTGTAAAGAACCCTTTCCTTTGTTGCTGGTGAAATTTTCTTAGCTCCAACCTTAAGAGATGCTCCCGAGTCCTTTGTACTGCCCTTGGGATGAATAGATGAAAAAAATGGAGATTGCTTCCGAGGTTCACAGAGCCTCCAGGATCAAGCTTGCAGCCGCAAACAGGAACGGCTTTCAAGGGACCTCCAGGATCAAGCTTGCAGCCGCAAACAGGAACGGCTTTCAAGGGATCTCCACGCGATACACAGGGGAGACAGGTGAGGATATATTGGTAGCCGGGCCGTGATTTACTTGGGGGCGCCCCCTTGGGAGGTGTCCCCTTGTACCTCTAACCGGTTTTCCAGTACCCCACTCCCCTTGTTAGTATAGGAGATACCCATATATTGCCTTATTACCTGCATCACCTATATACCGGCGTCAAACCTTCTTTCCTAAACACACTCCATAGTGCCTGGTAGTGGCCTCGATAATTGGGGTTACCCTATTTTTTCCCCTTGGGATGAATAGTTCATTTGAAAGCTCCTTGTATTGTACCTGAATATATTTGTATATAGTTATCATATCCCCATACTCAAGGTGTGGTCTTACTAATGCTTTGTAAAGGGGCATAATTATGTTTACTTCCTTTCCATCCATTGCCTGTTTGATGCAAGATAAGATCTTGTTTGCCTTTGCAGCTATTGTACTGCATGACTTTGGGCACTATTGCTAAGCCTGCTGTCTACAAGCACTCCTAAATCCTTCTCCATCAAGGATTCCCCCAATTTATCCCCATTTAATGTGTGATTTGCCTTTTTATTCTTGCATCCCAAATGCATAACTTTACATTTATCTGTATTAAACCTCATCTGCCATTTACCTGCCCACGTTTCCAGTCTCGGGGAAAAACAACAGAAAAACAATCTAAGTGCAGACAGTTATGTTCAATGTGGAAGAATGTGGTGAATATCTTGGCTCTTCTGTGCAGCCTACTCACAGGATAGTGGTAGTGTAAGGGCAACAACAGGTAGCATGGATCTGTGAAATCTTCTAAATGCAGAAAGGATAAGGCTCTAACTCAGAAGTCAGATCGGTTAGGGCATGGAAGGATAAGGAAAATCTCCATAGTGCAGATCAATGGTACAAAAAGGATGCTTTATATTAATGCTTAAAAATGCACACTTACAATATGAAAGTATTAAAACAACATGTATCATTCAAAGTGAATGTGGATAGATTGGAATAGTGCTGCAGCTCACCACACCGCCTCTGTTCTGTGACCTGTATGTATCTGTTCGTCTGCTATGTGCCCTATACCGCAGCGTTCGGAGCTCAACTTCGGCACTGTCTCCAGTGCGACACATCACATCCGGTCTCCTCGGGGGACTCTGTCGCGTCACTTCCGGTATGGCTTGTGATGGACGGCTGCTCGGCGCCCGAGGAGACCGGAAGTGACGTGTCGCACTGGAGACAGTGCCAAGGTTGAGCTCCGAACGCTGCGGTGTAGGGGAGATAACAGACGGCCAGATACATACAGATCACAGAACAGAGGCGGTGTGGTGAGCTGCGGCACTATTCAAATCTATCCACATTCACTTTGAGTGATAGATGTTGTTTTAATACTTTTATATTGTAAGTGTGCATTTTTAAGCACCAATATAAAGCATAATTTTTGTACCATTGATCTGCACTATAGAGATTTTTCTTTATCCCTCCATGCCCTAACCGATCTGACCTCTGAGTGAGAGCCTTATCCTGTCTGCATATAGAAGATTTCACAGATCCATGCTACCTGTTGTTGCCCTTACACTACTACTATCCTGTGAGTAGGCTGCACAGAAGAGGCACGATATTCACCACATTCATCCACATTGAACATAACTGTCTGCACTTAGATTGTTTTTCTGTTGTTTTTATCCTATATGCTCCCCCTGGGTTGCGAGAATATATATCGACCATCTGGGACCAGTGAAGACAGTCCCTTCCAGAGGGTTTGAGCAGGGAGTTACAACCTTTATCAATTTCTTCATTTTGCACTATTTTAGTCACTGAAAGTCACAAAATATTTATTGTTTAATATTTTCACTTTATTATTAGTGATCACTAGTATTGTTTTAGCGCCTGTTTCTGCACCATCACCCTGTCATGTTTCCAGTCTCTCCAAGTCCTTCTGAAGAGAAATTACACCCTGCTCTGATTCTATTACTTTACACAATTTAGTATCATCAGCAGAGATAGAGACTTTGCTCTCGATGTCAACCTCAAGATCATTAATAAACAAGTTAAAAAGCAGGGGTCCCAGCACCGAACCCAGAGGTACTCCACTCACGACTTTAGCCCAACCTGAAAAAGTTCCATTTATGACAACCCTCTGTTGTCTGTCCTTTAACCAGTTTTCAATCCAGGTGCATATATTATTACTGAGTCCATTTTCTTTATTTTGTACACCAACCTCTTGTGTGAAACCTGTCAGGACGAGCTCACCACAAACGAGGCGGGACCGTGGTGCTGAGGTGGGATAGGATATAACGCCACCCACAGCCACGGGGGCACGTCTTGAGACTAGAGTGGTCCGGGAGTCTGAGTCAGGGCAGGAGAGGTACGGATGGTAGAGGGTGCTGTTCACCAAGTCCGGGGTTAGAGAGAAGGACGTAATCGTTTATCGTTTGCCGGGTTCGGGGTGCCAGAGGTGCGGAGAGTCGTATTGCCGTATGCCAAGTTCGGGATGCCAGAGGTGCGGATAGTCGTAGAGGAAGCCGGTTCGGTACACGAGGAAGACTGCAAAACAAGACAGGACAAGACAGGACTAGGGAGGCAGAGAGTGATGAGAACAACTGGTTCTATGCTCAGCCGACGAGTTAATGAAGCTGCAGGGTATATAGAGGCAAGAGGGTCAAATAGCAGAGTAGCAAGGTGGGGGGGTGTGAATGGGCCAGGCTGAGACAGGGATAGGTCTAGATGAGTTCCTGGAGGAGGGGCTATAGATCCTAGAAGAACTGGTATATTGGATTGCAGCATTGGAAATAGGTACTGTGCCTTTAAGAGGCTGGTGCGCCCCCGTGTGGCCGCGCCTCCGTGTGGCTGCGCCTGTGGATGCGTGAGCGGGCACACGCCCAGACCCGAAGGCAGAAGAAGAGGACTGACGTGCGCGCGCACAGGGGAACTGGAGCTCGGCGTCCTGGAGGAGGGATCCGTGTGAGACGTGGGAAGCCCTGGCAGGGCTGCAGGTAAGTTGGGAGCACGCCGAGAGCGGCGTGACTCCCCGTTCATTACAGTACCCCCCCCTTCAGGGGCGACCTCCGAGCATCCATGATATGGTTTGGAGGGATTCCTATGATGGAAAGCCTGGACGAGTCGAGGTGCGTGGAGATCCCGGTGGGGAATCCATGAACGTTCCTCTGGTCCGAACCCCCTCCAGTGGACCAGGTATTGTACTTCTCCTCTGGAAATCCTAGAATCCAGGATAGACTGGACCTCGTACTCCTGTTGGCCTTGGATCAGAAGAGGAAGTGGAGGAGAAGTGGTTTTAGAAAAGCGAGGACTCTAAAATGCTGGTTTAAGCAAAGATACATGGAAGACTGAAGGAATCTTCATCGAGGGTGGAAGGCGCAGGCGATAAGCCACAGGATTAATCCTCCTGACGCACTCAAGGGACGCGAGTGAACTGTGTGCTAGCTTCATGGTAGGAACCTTTAGTCGTATATTCCTGGAAGAAAGCCAAACCCTGTCTATTGGAGTGAACTCCGGGACCTGGCGTCGAAGGCGGTCTGCCTGGAGTTTCTGTCTCCCTGTGGCCACCTTTAAGTTCTCCTGAATCCTCCTCCATAAGTCTTTCAGCCGGGAGATGCGCTTCCCAACCGCTGGTACTCCTGAGGATAGAGGGGAGAAGGGTAAACGGGAAGGATGAAAGCCACAATTTATAAAGAAGGGAGATTCTTGAGTGGAGTCATTGCGAAGGGAGTTAAGAGCAAACTCGGCCCAAGGAAGCAGATCCACCCAGTCATTCTGTGTATCGATTATAAAACATCGAAGGTATTGTTCCAGGTTTTGGTTGGCCCTCTCCGTCTGCCCATTGGTCTGTGGGTGGTATCCAGAGGAGAATTGCAGTGAAATACCCAATTTTCGAGAAAAGGCTCGCCAAAATCTTGACACAAATTGGGACCCTCGATCAGAAAAGATGGTTGAGGGCACTCCATGAAGGCGAAAAATTTCCTGGACGACAACATCCGCAAGCCTGGAGGAATTCGGGAGACCCCCCATGGGAACAAGGTGCGTCTGTTTGGAAAAACGATCAATTACCACAAGAATAGTATTCATCCCTTTGGAGGTTGGGAGCTCTACGATGAAATCCATAGAAATATGGTTCCAAGGCCGGTCTGGAATGGGTAAAGGAAGGAGAAGACCTGCTGGTCTGACCCGGGGTACTTTGTTGCGAGCGCATGTGGCACACGCTTTTACAAACTCCTCCACATCCTTAGCCCTCTCTAGCCACCAGAAGGTACGCTGGACAAGGTCGTTGGTTTTCCGTATCCCTGGATGTCCTGCCGATTTAGAGGAATGGCACCACTCGAGGACTCTTTTGCGATGTTGGGGTGCCGTGTAGAGTCCTCCCTCCGGAACCTTGAACCCCATCGGAGCCCGAGATTGCTCGGATCGAATCTTGTCCATGATATCAAAGGAGTTGGCGGACACAATAAATTTAGAGGGAATTATCGTCTCTAGCTGCTCTTCAGACCTATCCTCTGCAAGGAACTGTCGAGACAGGGCATCCGCCTTCAAGTTTTTGGAACCAGGAATGAAGGAGATGAGGTAATTGAACCGCGAAAAGAATAGTGCCCAGCGGGCTTGTCGAGCGCTCAAACGACGTGCTCCTTCTAAGTAGAGAAGGTTCTTATGGTCTGTGAGTATGGTTATGGGTGTCTCCGTACCTTCTAAGAGGTGTCTCCATTCTTCTAATGCCAACTTGATTGCCAAGAGCTCCCGGTTACCGACATCGTAATTCCATTCTGCGGAAGAGAATCTCTTCGAAAAGAAGGCACATGGGTGTAACCTGGCTAAGGGAGAAGTCCTTTGGGACAGGACAGCACCAGCCCCGATGTCAGAGGCATCCACTTCCATAGTAAATGGAAGTTTAGGGTCTGGGTGGGTGAGGATAGGGGCAGACACAAAAGCCTTTTTTAGAAGACTAAATGACCGTATGGCGGTTTCGGACCATGATGAGGGATCTGTACCTTTCTTGGTTAAAGCAGTGATGGGAGATACCATAGAAGAAAAATTGTGAATGAAGCGCCGATAATAGTTTGCAAAACCTAGAAAGCGTTGCACGGCTTTGAGGGTGGTCGGACGGGGCCAGTCCAAAATGGCCTTAAGTTTCTCTGGATCCATATTGAAGCCGGAGTCAGAGATAATGTATCCCAGAAATGCCACGGACGTCAGATGGAACTGGCATTTCTCCAATTTCACAAAGAGATAGTTCTCCCGGAGGTGTAACAGCACCTGTTGAACGTGTTTGATGTGTTCTTGGGTGGATTTAGAAAAGATTAGGATGTCGTCTAAGTAGACGATAAGGAATTTGTTAAGAATGTCCCGGAAAATCTCATTGACAAAATCCTGAAAGACTGCTGGTGCGTGGCACAGACCAAACGGCATGACAAGGTATTCATAGTGGCCGTCATGGGTGTTAAAAGCAGTCTTCCACTCGTCCCCCTCACGTATCCTTACTAGATTGTAGGCGCCTCTTAGATCCAGTTTAGAAAAAATAGTAGCTCCCCGAAGGCGGTCGAAGAGTTCCGATATCAAGGGCAGCGGGTAGCGGTTCTTGCGCGTGATGTTATTCAAGCCCCGGTAATCGATGCATGGACGAAGAGAACCGTCCTTCTTTTTTACGAAAAAGAAGCCTGCTCCAACTGGGTAGGAAGATTTTCGGATGAAACCCCTCTCTAAATTCTCTGCAATGTAAGTGTTCATGGCTTTAGTCTCTGGGAGAGAGAGTGGGTAGGATCGTCCCCTGGGAAGAGCTGCCTCGGGCAGCAGGTCAATCGGGCAATCGAAAGGTCGGTGCGGAGGTAAAACCTCAGATCGTGCTTTGTCGAACACATCGCGGAATTCCAAATACACAGAAGGCAAGGAGTCGACCTTCTCTGGCAGGGTACACAACCCACCAACCTTCTGGAATATCCTAGTACAGGACTTGGCACATGGAGCACGCCACTGGATGGGTTCCCGATCTGTCCAGTCGATGCGAGGATTATGGACTTGGAGCCAAGGAAGACCCAAAATCAACTCAACGGAGGGAGTGTGGATAACATCGAGGGTAATGATCTTCGTATGAATGTCGACGAACTGCAGTAGAAGAGGCACTGTCTGTAGCGTGATGAATGCTGGCTGTAGGGGTCGACCGTCAATGGCCTCCAGACCCACCGGCGTCCTCTTACTGATAAGTTGAATATTGTTCCGTCTAGCAAAGGTTTGATTGATGAAATTGCCTGCGGAACCAGAGTCTATGAACGCCCGTGCTTGAGTATAAAACCCCTCTCCAGACAGTGTTACTGGCAACAGTATCCTGGTGGAAGGAGGTCTTTGATGATGGGAGAGAGAGACAGTATTCCCAACGAGACTGTCCGGGATCTCATTGGGAGTTGACGTTCCCGGCTTGTGGGGACACTGGAGTTCTAAGTGACCGGAATTGCCACAGTACATGCAGAGACCGGCATTGTGCCGGCGTTGTTTCTCGGCTGAAGACAGCTTATTACCTCACAAATGCATTGGTTCCGGGACGTCCCAGGCTGGAGGTGTTGGAGGCACGAACGATGGGGCAAGAGGCCTTGAAACCCGTTGACGGTAACGAGAACGTTCAGTCTTCCGCTCCTGCAAACGCTGGTCCCCCCGAATGCACAGACCGATCAAATCCTCTAGGTCAGTGGGACGTTTCCGCGCCACGAGCTCATCCTTTAGGGATTCTGACAGGCCTTGCCAAAACGCCGAAGATAGTGCTTCATTGTTCCATCCCGTCTCAGCAGGAACGATCTGCCTGGGTTATGTGATGGAGAGAAGAAGCTGCCGTTAATTGCCGTGCAGGGGTGTCGAAGACTCTTCGGAACTCATGGGCGAAGAGGTCGATGTCCTGTGTGATGGGCCCTTGTTGTTCCCAGATGGGAGAAGCCCAGGCCAGCGTCTCGTCGGTGAGAAGAGCCACGATGAAGCCGACCTTAGAAATGGAAGAGACAAAACGAGAGGGCGAGAGTCGGAATTGGATGAAACATTGATTAAGGAAACCCCTACATCCTTGGGAATCCCCAGCATAGCATTTGGGAGCAGGAATACGGGGTTCCAAAGCAATCGGAGGTGCTGGAAAGGCTGTTGCGGAGGCTGTGGGAGCCATGGGTGAAGGTTCCCGAATGGAAGCTCGGACTTGAACGGTAAGGGAATGAAGGCTCTGCTGAAACATATCCATCCGCCTATCAGCTTGTTCCAGATAAGTCTCTAGCCTGGTGAAGAGATTCATGTGGGAATTTAAAGTACGCTCCACCTCAGCGGGGTCCATGTTTGTTGGGCTGAGCATAATGTCAGGACGAGCTCACTACAAACGAGGCAGGACCGCGGTGCTGAGGTGGGATAGGATATAACGCCACCCACAGCCACGAGGGCACGTCTTGAGAGTAGAGTGGTCCGGGAGTCTGAGTCGGGGCAGGAGAGGTACGGATGGTAGAGGGTGCTGTTCGCCAAGTCCGGGGTTAGAGAGAAGGACGTAATCATTTACCGTTTGCCGGGTTCGGGGTGCCAGAGGTGCGGAGAGTCATATTGCCGTATGCCAAGTTCGGGATGCCAGAGGTGCGGATAGTCGTAGAGGAAGCCGGTTCGGTACATGAGGAAGACTGCAAAACAAGACAGGACAAGACAGGACTAGGGAGGCAGAGAGTGATGAGAACAACTGGTTCTATGCTCAGCCGACGAGTTAATGAAGCTGCAGGGTATATATAGGCAAGAGGGTAAAATGGCAGAGTAGGAAGGTGGGGGTGTGTGAATGGGCCAGGCTTGAGACAGGGATAGGTCTAGATGAGTTCCTGGAGGAGGGGCTATAGATCCTAGAAGAACTGGTATATTGGATTACAGCATTGGAAATAGGTACTGTGCCTTTAAGAGGCTGGAGCGCCTCCGTGTGGCCGCGCCTCCGTGTGGCTGCGCCTGTGGATGCGTGAGCGGGCACACGCCCAGACCCGAAGGCAGAAGAAGAGGACTGACGTGCGCGCGCGCGCACAGGGGAAACAGAAGTCGGTGTCCTGGAGGAGGGATCCGTGTGAGACACGGGAAGCCCTGGCAGGGCTGCAGGTAAGTGGGGAGCACGCCGAGAGCGGCGTGACTCCCCGTTCGTTACAAAACCGTATCAAAAGCCTTTGCAAAATTTAAATAGAACACATCAACTGCATTACCCTGGTCTAAATTCCTACTTACCTCCTCAAAGAAACAAATAAGGTTAGTTTGGCATGATCTATCCTTCATAAATCCATGCTGACTATTACTAATAATGTTGTTTTCCATTAGGTATTCCTGAATATTATCCTGTATTAAACCCTCAAGTAGTTGCCCCACTATTGAATTCAGGCTTACAGGTCTGTAATTCCCCTGTTGTGATCTAGCTCCCTTTATAAATATAGGCATCACGTCTGCTTTATGCCAATCTTGTGGTACTGAGCCTGTGGAAATGGAGTCCTTGAATAGTGAATTTAACGGTTTGGCTATTATTGAATTCTGCTCTTTAAGAATTCTTGGATGTATGCCATCGGGGCCAGGTGCCTTATTTACTTAATTTTTTTCAAGTCGCTTATAAACTTCTTCCTCAGTTAACCAATTGTTCATTAATATGGAGTTTGTGGCTTCCTCCTCCGGCACTATTATTGAACTTGATTCTTCCCTGGTAAACACAGAGGCAAAGAATTTGTTTAATACCTCAGCTTTTTCCTTATCTCCAATAATAATCTGCCTACCCATCTCACACTGAAAGGGTCCTATATTTTCTTTTCTCATTTTTTTGTTATTAAGGTACTTTAAGAACTTTTTAGGGTTGATCTTACTTTCTATTGCAATCCTTTTTCCATTATCCATTTTTGCTAATTTGTTTGACCTTATGCAATTTTTGTTACATTCCTTATAATTCTGATATGATGCCTCCTTCCCTTCTGACTTAAAGAATCTATACACCTTCCCCTTGCCCATTTCCTCCCCTACCTGTTTATTTAGCCACATTGATTTTGACTTATTTCTTTTATACTTATTACCCAAGGGTTATCCACTGATGTGTGCTTTTCTAACAAAGTTTTAAAGACTGCCCATTTATCTTCTACATATTCCCCTGCAAAAACATAATCCCAATGTATTACTTGTAGATTAGACCACAGTTTATTAAAATCTGCCTTTCAAACGTTTAAGGTCTTTGTTGAACCCAAGTAATCTGTTTTTGATAATTTATTTCAAATAAGACCATGTTATGATCACTGTTACCCAAATGTTCCAGGACTTGAATATTTGCTATTACTTCTACATTGTTTGATATTACCAAATCCAGTATTGCCCCTCACCTGGTTGGTTCCCCAATAATTTGGGTCATATAGTTGTCTTTAAGCACCATCAAAAAATGGTTTCCTTATGTTGTAATGTTAATCTCATTGCCCCAGTATATGTTTGGATAATTAAAATCCCCATGCAAACATGGCCTAGTTTTGATGCCTTCTCCATTTGAAAAAGTATTTTAGCTTCCTCAATCTCACAGATATTTGGTGGTTTATAGCATTATCGTACAAAAATGTTCTTTATACTTTTACCTCCACTGCTAATTTCTATCCACAAGGTTTCTATATTTTCATCATTCCCTTCATAAACATCTTCCCCTATAATAGGTTTTAGATCCGATTTAACATATAAGCATTCTACTCCTCCTCTTCTCTGTCCTCGATCCTTCCGAAAAAGGGAATAACCCTCTAAATTAACTTCTCAGTCATGAGTTTCATCCCACCATGTTTCAGTAATGCCAATGATATCATATTGATCCCTTGCAGCTATCAATTCAAGCTCCCCCATTTTATCTGTCAGGCTTCTTGCATTAGAAAGCATGCATTTAAGTTTTTTTCAGCCTGTACTATTATCTTATCTTATCCTACCTTCCTGCACCAACTTGGTTTAGTCTTTAGAAGTTTTCTAGTATTATCTGTATTTACTACGAGTGTCTCACTTCTTGTCAAACTCGCACTTGCCCCCATTCTACCTTCATAACCCCTTGTTTCCACATCTATTCTATTTAGTTTGTAATCTGTTTCATTTCCTTCCCCCCATCCTAGTTTAAAATCTCCTCCAATCATTTTAGCATTCTCCCACTAGCACAGAAGATCCCTCTTCATTGAATTGCAATCCATCCCTAGAATATAGATGGCACCTCTCAGAAAAGGATTCGCAGTGCTTTAAAAACCCAAACCCCTCCTTCCTGCACCACTTTCTTAGCCATGCATTAACCTCCCTGATCTCTGACTGTCTCCCTGCGGTATTTCAGAAAATACTACCCTGGAGGTCCATGCCTTAAGCTTTTGGCCTAGATCCCTGTAATAATTTTTTAGGACCCTCCATTATTCTCTAACTTTGTCATTGGTGCCAACGTGTACAAAGACAGCCTCGGGCTTCTAAGTAACCCTGCTGATTTGGTTCCCCTGCATCAGGAAACAGGCCATAGTTCAAAAGAATAAGCCAGGTAAAGTGTTAAGTGAGGAGGGGTAGATGCAAACACCTCCATCTTGTTAAGGCAGACAAAATGGCGTTAGGTAAGAGAGGCAGGGTCCCATATGCTAAGTGACAAGTGAGGGAAGATGGCATTTGTCACACAAGCTCAGTTGCGATACTGAAGCTTTGTGCCAGTGTAGGAGGAATGCGCACAGAGGTATGCAAGGGAGACTTGTTATGGTGACATTAAAAAAGTCTTTTATTGCACCTTTTCCCTTAACATCAGAAAACCCTCAAAACAAGGGGCCAAACAAAGCTTCTATTCACTTGGGAGTATTTCTAGCGAAACCTATGCAGTCCACAACTCCCTTTAGATAAGCATGTCTCCCAGCCCCAAACATATATCTTGATATGAGCAGATATACCAAAAGTCTTATAAAGGAAAGTCTTATCTGTTTGGAGGGAAAGTATTCTCTGTTCCTGGGTTGCTGCCTTTTCCTCAGGTTTTGTCAGCATTCAGGTTTAGAGATGTTTTCCCTTGTGTCTTGCAAGCAGCTCTGCTATTTCTTCTGGCAGGCTCAAGACATCTGTCCCCATGGCCAGTCTCACAGCTTGTGAGAATCAGAAACAATCTCCCTTCCTGTCTCAAAAGACAGGCTTTTCTAAGAAGCTAATCAGGCAGGTGGTGTTGGATAATTGACTACCAGCAGTTAACCACCACACTGTTGGAATAGAGGCCCATTTCCTGAACAGGGATAACTCCCCTGTTACATACCTCCCCTGTTTGTGGGAAGCTTGGGCTTTCCACGGCTAAAGCCCATCCTTCCACTCTCATTCTAGATATCTCTGTGACTTGAATGAGAGTGGATGGAGGAAGAGAACACTCAGTCCCGCTGGGATCGGAGCCCTCTCTCCAGTTCTTTCGTGTCTCCACCCGAAGGTGCTTGAGATCAGCACTCCTCAGTCGCTCGAGGAGGACTTTTTCTAAGTATAGTCTTTTTGCTACGTGTGCGGTCATGAGATTTCCTTCGCGTCGGGTGCTCGTTTTATTGTAGGCAGACTGTATGGCAGCAGTTGCAGAGTGCTTAAAAACAGCCCTTTGAGTTTTCCGCTCTTGAAGCTGTCTCTCTGCACTTTTCCCACTAAATGGGGTTGCTAGTTCAGCCTCTTTGGGATTAAGTTGAAAATCCATATCCACTTCCAGAGAATGTCCCATCTTTTCAGCTTCATCAGCTAAGGATTCTTCTGGGTTTGATTCAGCACGTGTACCTTCTTTTGTTGCCTGTTGGGTGGCTGAAGGTTTTGCTAGTGCTTGTTTAGGTGGTTTAAATTTTGCAACCTTGTTTTTCAGACTAGCGGTATTCCCAGCTCTCACTGTACCCTTGTCTTCATGGGTTTTTGTGGCTGTGGGATACTGACGCTTAGTCAGGGTCAATACTTGTCCTTGTAGAACTATAATCTCATCCGCGAGAGATCCCTGTTTTTTGAGTGTGTCTTGCAAGTCTCTTCTCAGGAAATTTACCTGCACACTTTGTTTTCTCTGAGCTTGCTTCCACATTTTCACTGCATTGTGAAGCACTATGAATTTCTTTGTACGGGCCACAGTTACTTGTCTCAGTTTCTGGACCTTCTTGTGCTCCCTTTTGTGCCGAGTCACCTGGGTTCTAAGTTTGGCCTCTAGCGATGCTTTGGCGAGGCTCAGAGTAGCCTTCAGTTTCTCATGCTGCTTTGCTGGGACATACTGGGTAATCAGACGTTCCTGCAGCACCTGTATTTCTTTAACAGCCTGCAGATTGTCTTCCTGCAGAGTTCGCTGCTTCTTCTCGGCCATCTGGAGGTGCGTACGCAGACCTTACAGTTGGTTCTGCAGTCAGTACTCTGCTTCAAACTTCTCACCTTCCAACAGTCTATTTCTTTCTTTAAGCTCGTGCAGCTTTTCATTCTTTTCCTTGACTTCGTCTGTCAAATGAAAATTTTCTTCTTTCAGTTTTAAGTTTTCTTTTTTAAATCTTAATTTTTTTCCTTTTTCAGTCTCTGTACTATTCAGGGCCTCCTTGCAGTCCTCCTTCAATTTACGCAAATCTGCTTTGAGAATGACAGTCTCCTGGCATAAGACTTCCTTCTCTAGGTTGAGGGTCTGAAGCTCCTTCTGAGAGACTTTGAGATCTGTATTAAGATTGAAAATAGTTTATTTAGAAATGTCCAGCTCCTTAGTGAGACTGTGTAGTTCCTTTCTGGAGACTTCCAGGTTTGTGCGGCAGCTGTTGGTCTCATGATGTGAGGCATCCAGTGCTCTGCGGAGTGTCTGAACCTCTTTCTGAGATACGTCCACCTCTGTCCAGACACTGTTGACCTCCTGTTGTGAGGCATTCAGCTCTACACGAAGAGTGTGAACCTCTTGCTGAAAGACTGTCATCTGCTTCAGTGCCTCCTCATACTTCCGCTTCAGCTTAGCCATCATTTTATCAGAATGGCTTTGCTTTTCATCCATGGCGGAAATAGTAGCGTTTGCAGTATCTAGCTCAGTCTTGAGATCGTCCAAATCTGTCCTGGCCAAAAAGTAAATTGTGAGCACATATTTCTGTAGCTTCAAGTTATTTTTCTGTAGCTCTGTGTAACCACCTTTCTTTTGTTTCAATTGTTCACGGAGCATATCACAGTCATGCCTGGCATTTTTCAGGGCATCTTCAGGGCTGGTCAAGGGATCGACACTCACTGGTTCCGGCTCCGCTTTCCTGGGATGGTTGGTTAAGGATTCCTCACTGTTGGCACCGGACAGACACTTCTCTGGAGTACACGACGTCTGCCTTGGGCCCTCTGGATATTCGGTTAACCGCGGGACGAATTCTCCATTTTCTCTAGGCTGCAGGGCAACTCAGTCCCCCTTTTTCTCCACAGGATCTGCGGACGTGTCTGTTCCTTCCACGGTAAGTAAAGTACCGCATTTCTTTTTCTTTTTCCGTCTTTTTGTTTTGGATGACTCCATCCCATCAGGAATACTGGGGTCTCCTTCTTTATTTGATACTTTAGCAGCTTCATTATATATGCCAGGCTTTTCTTGCAGTTGCTTTAGCTGACAGAAATATTGGGTGATCTGCTGCTCCCGCTCTTTCTCTTGTCAGACATATTCGTCATCATAGAGAGCGGTCTTTTCTGTTCGTGCTGAGTTCAGGCACCCCCACCATTCTTGGGGTGTTTTGTGGGTGTGACTCGATTCGGGTTCCCCGTAAGAGATGTCTTCCTCTTTATTGGACTGGAAGGGCCACTCTTCCGTGGGGTAGGGTTCATTACAGGAACGCTACATCTTGTCCTCCATTTTGGGGCTATCAGGTGCAGTTTTCTTCCTGGCCTCAGGAGGAGCTATTGCAGCTGTTGCCACTGTATTTGCTAGAACCCCCAATTATGTGTAGTCCTACAGGTGGAGAAAACAAAAAGTGAACTGCGCTCTTACAATTGTGAATAAAGTGCTTAATGGTGAATATTAAGTAAAAAAGGTAAACCTGTTAATTTAAAGAGAGTTTTATGCTGCTGTGCTCGTGGAATGGCTCCACAATCCAAGAACTAAGAGAAAAACAAAAAGAGAAACAGCGCAAAAAATCTCATGGTGTAGTATATAAAATTATATTGTGATAAAAGACAGGTGAGTATTGCACGTACATCAAGATATATATTAACTAGCAGGACATGTACTTGGACATGTAGAAAAAAATAAATGGCGCACAGCCAGGGAGCCAGGTGTAAAGCAAAAAATTTACCTTTTTTCAGTGCATGGTTGGAGACAAATTCACCCCTTGGGGGACAAAAGCAGGAACCTCCTACGTGTTTCGGACCAGCAGGTCCTTTATCAAGGAGTCTGGGATGTGCAGGATGTAGGCGTCTAAATACCTAGTTGTTAATAAGGTAAATTACAATAATCTGTGTGAAATCGCGCCACACCGCTAGTGCGCATGCGCATGACGTCACACGGGCGCCGATCCACCATCCCTAAGGATTATGGGTATGAACCCCCCTGCTACCATCCGCGCATGCCCACATCAGGCATGTAGACAGGGCAATCCAACTAGTCTCTGCCTCCTTTTCCGCCCATAGTGACGTCACTGCGCCCCGTGATAGGCTGAGGCACAAAGCTACACTACCATGGAGGCGATGAGCAGGACGATGTAGCTCCAATCACAGAAACTCCTGCAGGCATCTACAAATGGGCTTAATGGAGTGCAAAGTGTCAATGAAGGCAAAAATAATTTAATAAAAGCACAATGCGAGCAAAACTAATTCAAAAGGCATATTTCTAAGCGCTCACATTGCGAATGATATACCTCCTCGCTGCAAATCCCACAAGTGCAAAGACATACAGTGTATAAAAAACGGACAACACAATTAGTCCACAACAACATTAGACGTCATAATCAAAACATATAACGTCTCCCTTAAAAAGTACACAAGAAACATTAAAAACAAAATAGTACAATCATAAGACCTTTTATGCTAAGATCTTTTTTTCTTCATTTGCTCCAAGGGGAGGAAGAATCAACTGTATTGTTCCATTATATAACCTGTACTTCATCTATATACATCCATTTAGGCTGAATTTTAGCGATCAATAATCAAATAATGTAACAAGATATTAATCTATTTGTTAACATGTTAGGCAACTATGGTTGTTGGAATGGCAGATGCTGCATCTCTTATGTCATAAAACTCAACATATACCAAGACCTATGCAACTATGACACAATATGCTCCAGAAACAGCATCCTAAAAACTAACAATTATGTCTTAGGATTTAAAAAAATGGCCCAAGTTCCATTCTATATTTAGACCGCAGGGTGCTCTGGTCTGGAGCATAAGATCCAGTAGGCCTCCCTGCTTCCAGGATTACACACAAATACAAAAACTCAGAAACACAGAGAATGTCCATGCACTGATAAATGATGAACAGTCTTAGATATATAGGCAATTCTTCACTGGTAATTAACAAAACAGCAATGTTGCAAAAAGGCTTATCCATACACCTGCTCCCTAAATAAGCTTGATTGTAGATAACGAAATCAGCTGTGATGAGCTAAACCCCATGTTAGTGAAGCTTAGTAGGTAGGGAAGTTTAGGGGCTCAAACCCCAGGTATTCATCCAAAACAAATTGCAATAGGCACTAACCCTGGAGACACCAGTGGGAGTGGGTAGGTAACCATAGACCTGTAGGTAACCAAATGACTTTGTCAATACTCAACTATACCAGTCTAAACCATAGACCCACTCACTCATCTCCAGGAGTAGATTGCTGGCGTGCCAGCCACAGGAAATCTAGAGTCCAGATGCAGCAAGTAGAAAAAAACGAATGGCGCCCAGCCAGGAGCCAGGTGTAAAGCAAAAAGTTTACCTTTATTCAGTGCAGGTTGGAGACAAATTCACCCCTTGGGGGACAAAGCGAGAACCCTCCTACTGTTTTCGGACCAGCATGTATTTTATCAAGGAGTCTTGGGATGTGCGGGATGAGGCGTCTTAAATACCTAGTTGTTAATAAGGTAAATTACAAAATCTGTGTGAAATCGAGCCACACGTCTAGGCGCATTGCGCATGACGTCACACGGGGCGCCGATCCACCATCCCAAGGATTATGGGTATGACCGCCCCCCGGCTACCATCCGCGCATGCCCACATCAGGCATTAAGACAGGGCAATCCAGCTAGTCTCCCTCATTTCCGCCCATAGTGACGTCACTGCGGACCCGTGATAGGCTGAGGCACAAAGCTACACCACCAATGGAGGCGATGAGCAGACGATGTAGCTCCAATCACAGAAACTCCTGCAGCATCTACAAATGGACTTAACGGAGTGCAAAGTGTCAATAAAAGGCAGAAATGATCTGTTAAATGCACAACGCGAGCAAGCTATTCAAAAGGCTATTTCTAAGCGCTCACATTGCGAATGATACACCTCCTCGCTGCAAATCCCAACAGTGCAAAGACATACAGTGTATAAAAAACGGACAACACAATTAGTCCACAACAACATTAGACGTCATAATCAAAACTATAACGTCTCCCCTTAAAAGTACACAAGAAACATAAAAACAAAATAGTATAATCATAGACCTTTATGCTAAGTCTTTTTTTCTTCATTTGCCTCCAAGGGGAGGAAGAATCAACTGTATTGTTCCATTATATACATGTATTCATTCATATACATCCATTTAGGCTGAATTTATAGCGATCATAATAAATATGGTACACAGATATTAAATCATATTTGTTAACATGATTAAGGCACTATGGTTGTTGGGAATGGCAGATGCCGTCATAACAGACTCAACAATATACCAAGACCTAATGCAACTATGACAACAATATAGCTCCCAGAGAACAGCATCCTAATAAACTAACATTATGTCTTAGGATTTCCAAAAGGCCCAAGTTCCATTTTGTTTTTGTATTATGTTTCTTTGTGTACTTTTAAGGAGACGATATATGTTTTGATTATGACGTCTAATGTTGTTGTGGACTAATTGTTGTTGTCCGTTTTTTATCCACTGTATGTCTTTGCACTTGTGGGATTTGCAGCGAGGAGGTGTATCATTCGCAATGTGAGCGCTTAGAAATATGCCTTTTGAATTAGCTTGCTCGCGTTGTGCATTTAACTAGACATTTTCTGCCTTTTATTGACACTTTGCACTCCGTTAAGTCCCTTTGTAGATGCCTGCAGGAGTTTCTTGTGATTGGAGCTACATCGTCTGCTCATCGCCTCCATTGGTGGGGTAGCTTTGTGCCTCACCTATCACGGTCCGCAGTGACGTCACTATGGGCGGAAATGGAGGCAGAGACTAGACTGGATTGCCCTGTCTACATGCATGATGTGGGCATGCGCGTATGGTAGCAGGAGGCGGTCCATACCAAATAATCCTTAGGGATTGGTGGATCGGCGCCCCGTTTGACGTCATGCGCATGCGCACTAGACGTGTGGCCGATTTCACACAAGATTTTTGTAATTTACCTTCATTAACAACTAGGTATTTAAGACGCCTCATCCCTGCACATCCCAACTCCTAGATAAGGACCTGTCTGGTCCGAACACCGTAGGAGGTCCTGCTTTTGTCCCCCAGGGTGTTGAATTTGTCTCCAACCATGCACTGAATAAAGGTAACTTTTTTGCTTTACCACCTGGCTCCCTGGCTGTGCGCCATTCGTTTTTTTTTCTACTTGCTGTCATCTGGACCTAGATTTTCCTGTGGCTGGCACGCCAGCAATCACTCCTGGAGATGACGTGAGTGGGTCCTTTGGTTTAGACTGTTATAGTTGAGTATTGACCACGTCATTTTGGTTACTTCCAGGTCTATGGTTACCTACCCACTCCCACTGTTGTCTCCAGGGTTAGTGCCTTATTGCACTTGTTTTGGATGAAATTACCTGGGTTTGAGCACCCTAAACCTTCCCCATGTACTTGGACATGTTACCAATCTGTGGACACAACAAATGTGGGTTGACAACGATCCCGGTTAATTCTTCTTCCCTAACATTTCCCATATGCAGTCTTGGTAAAACTCCACTCATTCAAGCAGAAGCCTGGCTGCTGTAGGGGTGTTCGTTAACTGCTGCAGGAAGGTTGGCTCTCCCTCTGGTACTTGGCGTCCGACAGCATGCACGGCATCCACAGCGTGCGCGTGCCGATGATTTCATCAGATGGCGACGGCAAATGTCTCGCGCGGTCAGCAACCGCCAGTAAAAAAATGAGATTGTCCCGTAGAATGGGACAAGCAGATATGATACACCAATGGGTAATTAGTAATGCGCCCATTCCATCCCAACGCGTTTCATACATACAATGTACTTCATAGGGATATCGGAGGTCTCTAATGGGTGCTTGATATACCTATACCCCTCCTGTGATTGGCTGTTGATTTGAGTCCAGACCCTCACTGAGGGAAGGCATAATATATGTGAAAGCTAGTTCTTACCCTTATTACTTTATTAAAACATATACTAATCAAATTTTTATCAATAAACCACTAGATAAAATGAAACATCCATTCCTTGGAAATAACACTTCAAGATAAGAAACATAGATTAATTAAAAATAATAAACGGCATGTAGATATTACCTATAATGTTAAGCAATGATAAGTGACTGATAGAAGAGGAAAGGACAGAAATACATTTTACAAGCCAATGCTCAAGAATCTTTTCTTCATCCACAACCCAGCTTTATTTACCTTAGGGCAAAAAATTTAAAACATATCTAGCACCAAGTGATATTGGACCCCCAAATAATTCTGTGTCGGGGATCCCTTGGTTGCCTAAAAACCCAACGGTAACTTCAGATGCGGAAAATGTAGCTTGTAATGCTCAATTCAGAACGCAAAAAATTGCCTCAAATACCCAAAAGAGAGTTGTGTGTGTGAAATATTGTATATCGTGTAAATCCCGCATGTAATTATATCTCCTGCAGTGTCCATGTGGATACCAATATATTGGACTACTAACGTTATCTTAGAATTAGAATTCTAGAACACAGCTAATATCAGACTTGGTCTGAAAATCCCAGTGTTTCCAGCCACTTAGAATTAACATAAATAGGATGCTAGTCTCTCAAATATATTGGTGTCCAGATTGTTCCTGCAGGGCGACGTGTTGGTGATGAGCAAAATGCTTTCTGAACAGGAAACTTATGGATCTATAAAATGCAAACATGTCTCCATTAGGATTAAATGAAGGAAATTGATGTCTGGTCTTTGTTTATTTTACTTTTTTTCTAGATTAATTAACAAGAATCTTTAATTGTTTTTTAGTTCTTGTTATATGTCCACTACATTTGATCTTTAACAAGTTAAATATAGTATGTGTTTCTGTTCCTTCCTTTGTGTTTTCTGGGAAGGTCTATTTTCTTCCTTTCTCTTCTATCAATCACTTATCATTGCTTAACTTATTAGTAATTCTTCATGCCGTTTTTTATTTTTATATTTAATCTATGTTTCTTATCTTGAAGTTGTTATTCATGGGAGTTTTCATTTTTATTCTTAGTGGTTATTAATACAATTTGATTATGTTAATGTTTTAATAAAGTAAATATGTGGTAAGAACTACTTTCACATATATTATGCGCCTTCCCTCATTGAGGGTCTGGACTCAAAATCAAAACAGCCAATTCATAGGAGGGGTATAGGTATATCAAGCGCCCCAATTAGATAACTTCGATATCCACACAATTAGTCCACAACAACATTAGACGTCATAATCAAAACATATATCGTCTCCCTTAAAAAGTACACAAGAAACATTAAAAACAAAATAACACACTGAGACAGAAACACACCACAAAGAGATAGACAAACATAGACGCGGCCGCGTGCAATAAAAATCCTCATCGGTGCTCAGGTCATTACACAAAGATTATATTTTTGCCAATTAAAATGCACAGCGGGTGCGACTGTCATTGCCGGTTTCCCATCATCACATGCACATAGATCTAGCCTGGTACATGCCTCTTGGACATGTAGAAAAAATAAACCTGGCGCGCGACGCAGCCACAGACGGAGCCATGGAACAGAACCAAAAATTTACCTTTTTTCAGTGCATGGTTGGAGACAACAATTCACCCCTTGGGGGCAAAACAGGGAACCTCCTACGTTTTTCGGACCAGCAGGTCCTTTATCAAGGAGTCTGGGATGTGCAGGGACTGAGGCGTCTTAAATACCTAGTTGTTAATAAGGTAAATTACAATAATCTGTGTGAAATCGCGCCACACCCTATGCGCATGCGCATGACGTCACACGGGGCGCCGATCCACCATCCCTAAGGATTATGGGTATGGACCGCCCCCTGCTACCATCCGCGCATGCCCACATCAGGCATGTAGACAGGGCAATCCAACTAGTCTCTGCCTCCATTTCCCGCCCATAGTGACGTCACTGCGGACCCTGATAGGCTGAGGCACAAAGCTACACTACCAATGGAGGCGATGAGCAGACGATGTAGCTCCAATCACAGAAACTCCTGCAGGCATCTACAATGGACTTAACGGAGTGCAAGTGTCAATAAGGCAAAATGATCTAGTTAAATGCACAACGCGAGCAAGCTAATTCAAAAGGCATATTTCTAAGCGCTCACATTGCGAATGATACATCTCCCCTCGCTGCAAATCCCACAAGTGCAAAGACATACAGTGTATAAAAACGGACGAACACAATTAGTCCACAACAACATTAGACGTCATAATCAACATATANNNNTATATCGTCTCCCTTAAAAAGTACACAAGAAACATTAAAAGCAAAATAGTACAATCATAAGACCTTTTATGCTAAGTCTTTTTTTCTTCATTTGCCTCCAAGGGGAGGAAGAATCAACTGTATTGTTCCATTATATAACATGTATTCATTCATATACATCCATTTAGGCTGAATTTATAGCGATCAATAATCAAATAATGTAACAAAGATATTAATCATATTTGTTAACATGAGTTAAGGCAACTATGGTTGTTGGGAATGGCAGATGCTGCATACATTATGTCATAAAGACTCAACAATATACCAAGACCTAATGCAACTATGACAACAATAATAGCTCCAGAGAACAGCATCCTAATAAACTAACAATTATGTCTTAGGATTTAAAAAAATGGCCCAAGTTCCATTCTATATTTAGACCGCAGGGTGCTCTGGTCTGGAGCATAAAGATCCAGTAGGCCTCCCTGCTTCCAGGATTACACCACTAAATACAAAAAATCCAGAAACACAGGAGAATGTCCATGCACTGATAAATGATGAAACAGTCTTAGATATATAAGGCAATTCTTCACTGGTAATTAACCAAAACAGCAATGTTGCAAAAAAGGCTTAATCCATACACCTGCTCCTAAATAAGCTTGATTGTAGATAACGAAATCAGCTGTGATGAGCTAAACCCCATGTTAGTGAAGCTTAGTAGGTAGGGAAGGTTTAGGGTGCTCAAACCCCAGGTAATTTCATCCAAAACAAATTGCAATAAGGCACTAACCCTGGAGACACCAGTGGGAGTGGGTAGGTAACCATAGACCTGTAAGTAACCAAATGACGTTTGTCAATACTCAACTATAACAGTCTAAACCATAAGACCCACTCACGTCATCTCCAGGAGTGATTGCTGGCGTGCCAGCCACAGGAAATCTAGAGTCCAGATGCAGCAAGTAGAAAAAAACGAATGGCGCACAGCCAGGGAGCCAGGTGTAAAGCAAAAAAGTTACCTTTATTCAGTGCATGGTTGGAGACAAATTCACCCCTTGGGGGACAAAAGCA